>JAXCLR010000105.1:5831573-5847689 GCA_035584095.1 Annona squamosa
GATTTATTTTCTCCACATCTTTTGGTTTTGAAACTCTGATTTGGATGATCCAATAGATAATTTCTATGTTTTTTAAGGTTTTAAATCTTTTGGATGGATTAGATTTGTCATCGTAGGTCATAATGATGAAGTTTTAGCGGGCAACCTCATGATATGTGGTCAAGCATTGAATTGTGGCTCACATAATATTCAATTTCACTTGTTTTACATGTTGGCCTAGCAGATAAGTTAACTAAGCTATGAAAAGTTAGAAGAGTATATAGACTTGTTGCATTTTAAATGGCTTAAAAATGCATAATATACTCATCATATACCTTCTTTTTTTTTCCCTTGTTGAGTTTTTACTCACTTTTCGTAATTTAAATTGTCTCATAGATGACATGGTAGGTAAGTCGTGATTGTTTTATCACGAAGTTTATGGAGCATGTATTTTATTTATGGTTTATTTGAGTTTTGAATTTGATCATGGATTGTAATAAATTTGGGTAGCATTTACTAACATTTGATTATTTTGATTTATTATTTTAATGCAAATTATTAGATGGTTCTTCTCTTTATATTTATGTAATGATTTAGACTTGGTTAAACACGTGATAGGTCTTTGGGAGAGAATTTTCAGTCCCAAGTCCAGTGAACTGCTGTTTTTGAGTTTAGGATGTTAAGCTGGTTATCATCCACTGGGTCCCGGGCCTTACCACCCATAATCACCTAGACCGTACCCCCACTTTATAACATAACGTTGGCTTGCAAGCCCTGGCATTTTACTTCGAAACCATTAGGATCATCAGCACGTGCACATGCCGATCGTCATGCACAAGAGGAAATCAGTTGCATCATACAAGGAAGCACTATAGTCTATACATATTTTCTCAGTCATTTACTTAAACAGAGTTTAAAACCCACAAAGATTATCTGAGAGAAACATGATTTCATACGAGCCTCAATGCTCACGTATGCGCTAACCATTTTTAAAATTTTTCTTTTTTGCATGTATACGTGAGCTCAAACAGGATAAATTTTGACATTTTAAATTTTCTTTTAAATTTCAAATAAAAAGCATTTCTCATATGCTGGAGCGTGAAAAATGTTTGCTTTTCTTCCATGTAATTTTACAAAATTTTAAAAATAAAATTTTGTATCCATCTTAGACACCCCACGCTAAGATATTTAAAATTTTATAAAAAAATATATGCAAAAATTCAAAAGTGGTACGAATTGTTGTATAAACTAAATACACGTAAGCTAATATAAAAATTAAAAAACATAAAAAGTCTCTAATATATGAGATTGTTGCTTGGCTAAGTAACGGTCGAGTATATAAGATCATTATTTATATATAATATATAGATGGTTTGGATGGTATGCACCTGGGTGTAAATACTTATTTTTTATTTGTTTGAAGTTTTTTACATCTAAATGTATTTAACATGTGTATTAATTTTCACAATTTTTTGAGATTTGTAGATTTTTTGAGATTTTTAAAAATCAGTGATACTTTAATAATTTTAAAAAGTTTGAAAATTTTCTTAAAAATTAGTTAAATACACTAGGGTGCATACAATTGTAACCCATACGTACATGTATCATATATTTTTTTAGTTTTATATGGGCTCATGTATATTTACTTTGTATATATGCAGAATTTTATCACTTTTAGATAGTTATATATTTATATTTTTGTAAAATTTTAAAATAAAAATTTTCTATTTTTCATGTGTAGTCGAGTGTGAGAAGGGCACTGGGTAAGATCGAAAATGTGCCGGTTTACTTTTCTTGAAGGGCTTTTGCAATGACACAGAGACTTCATTCGACCAAGACACATGGATAACAGCGGAGCTTTCAGTTAAATCACAAGCACAAAGCCCCAAACACTTCCAAGCTCGTTCACTTGTTTATTTTTTAAATTGCGAATTTATAAATATAGCTCGGTTTTTGTTGAAGCGGTACTACTGTTTAGTGTAAATATGGAAATAGGTGGGTAAAAGAAGCTGAATTGTTGCCTTTCCAAGTTCATTTATAAATCTAGAAATGGATTTTAAAAACTTTTAGCATTGCTTACGCTGTTGAACGTTAGTAGCTAACACCCAAAAGAATTAATGCAAGTATGTAAATAAATATTCACCCTTGAAATTGGGTTAAAAATATTGTATGGCTTCAGCGAAATCTAATTTATTTAAAAATGAATCTGTTATCATAACTTGCTCAACTTTGTCACCAAAGGTGCAGTCTAGTGGTAACTTATATTGATTTATTGTTGGTTGGTCACGAGTTTAACCGTTCTTTTCTTTTCAAGTGATGTGAGAGTTTTTTTGTATTTTTCTTTTGGCGAAGGTATTTATAGTTTTTTTTTCCACGTGAGATATTATTAAAATTTTTTCTCAGTTGCGAGGATTATAAATATATATAAGTTATCCTGATGTATATAAATATCTAATAAAAAAAACTTGCTCTACTTGGATGCCAAAAATTCGAATCCAGAGCCAATAAAATGAGGGTGGTGTAAATTTCACGAGTGTGACTCCACCCATGACGCGGCATCCTAAAATGCATGGTGTCGAGTTTGCTAAGAAAAGGGCTTTGATTAGGCCTAGTGTACAAAGAGCAAGCTTGAAATTTGGCCCACGAAGCTTAGTTTCCTTCCTTCAAGCCAAGTCGGGGTATCTTTGAATTTGATATCAACTCATCAGTGTCGGAAAATCCTAGCTCGCGTGCTCTGTTGTTTTAGAGCAGCTGCAGTCAGCTTTGTGGGAGAGACGAGCAGGACATGACGATTGACGATGACAATTCAATCTACGTCGGCGGACTGCCGTATGATTCTACGGAAGAAGACCTCAAGCGGGCATTCGATCTCTATGGCGCTGTTGTCGCCGTTAAGGTCTTTTCTCCTTCCCCCAAAATTTCGTCTGCGAAATCCCAACTTCTCACCCATTTTCCTCCATCTATTGATGAATCAATGTTAAATGATTTTGACGATCGTAGTCACGGAACTCGGGCTCCTTCGAATTTGATCCTTCCACAATCGCCTGATTTTCAGTAGTCTGGCATCTTTGCATAATAGATTCTGGATGCTGGATGGGCGAGATTCTATGTGTGGATGCGTCAGTAGGTTAGGATAGATGGTTGAAAAGAAATGGTCGGGCATACCTACTGTTCAACCTGTATGCCCGAGTTTCGATGCTTGGAATTGCTTGGTTAATGAATTGTTGACCTGTGCATGGGATTTTACAGATGAGGTCGTTTCCGTGGCATACGTCTGATTAGAAAGTAGAAACCCTATTTTTGCCCCACGCTTCTGCTTTAAAGTTGCACTTGTCAGTGTCTCATCGGTGGTTCTGAAAATGTCCACAGGGCACTTTCTAATTAAATTGAAACTCACAGTTATGTAAAACGATTAGTGCCTGTTTTGGTGGAGTCATATACTCCCTCCAAAAATGAACTATCTACTTTACATGGTCACTTGGGCCTTCTGTTTTGCATTTCTTTGGACGGGATAGAAAACGAGACATGTTCAGATAGGTTCTATGTTACTTATCAAGCGAGTGGAAAGAAATGTTACCAAAAAAGTAAAAATCATGTCAATAAAGAGTGTGTTTGGGAAATGATAAAACTTTTGGATGAAAAATTTTTGGTGTAAAAGTTTTTGAAGGAATGGAGAATGATGTGATATGTTAGGGGTAATAGTGTGAAGTAAGAAGAATAAATTTAAAATAGATAAGTTACTTATATAGTTAGTTACATAGAAATAATTAAAAATATGGTAGTTGCATAGGAAGATGTGAAGAAATAATTTTAAAATATGGTAGTTGTAGAGAGTAAAAAATTTTAGTTTGAAAAGTTTTTGTTAAAAACAAACATGTTCAAAGTTGTGGATAAAGAAAAAATAGATAGGCTTCTTTTGTAAACATTTATAGGTGGATTTTTTTAATGCATGGATTTTTTATAGGTGAGAGACCTCAACAAGAACATGTTTTGTAACCTGCTTGTATTTGCAGATAATTAATGATCGTGAAGTTGGTGGGAAATGCTATGGTTTTGTTACATTTACAAATCCAAGATCTGCAGTTGATGCCATTAATGATATGAATGGAAGGGTATGTCTTTCTTCAGCCTTTCAATTCAATGATCCTTATGCTTTAGATGGAACCCCTTGGTTATGTGATGTTTGTACTTGTAATAGACTATTGGCGGGAGAGTTGTAAGGGTAAATGAAGTGCGGACAAGAGGTGGAAGGGCAAACTTCAATCGTGACAATTTTCATCGAGACATGGATTGGGACAGGGGCAGAGATAGAGAAAGGGACTATGATCGTGATAGAGGCCGCTATCGTGATCGTCACAACGATCGATCTCAGGAACATGAGCGGGAGCGAGACAGGGACTATGACAGTGGACATGAATATGATCATCCAAGAGATCGTTTCCTTGATCATGAACAGGAGGAGCTGGACAAAGAACGTAACCCTAGCCATGACTTGGACTGGGATAGGGATAAGGAGCGGGACAGAGAGCTGGATGATCGTAACGAACTTGATAAAAGTAGAGACAAAGAAAAAGAGCATCTATCGAAGATCCGTCGGGGGTGAGTTCTGCTTGTTGTTTGCCACTTCCTTCTTGTTGTTCTAATCATGTATATTATTTGACAACTTGATTGTTAGTGTCTTTTCAAAGCTATTTATTGCAGACATCCTAACAACTTATTGACTAAACCATTCAATTTGGATCTTTCTATGGAGGTTTATGTTGGTGTCTTTTCAAAGCTATGTATTGCAAACCTCCTAACAACTTAACCATTCAATTTGGATCTCTCTCTGGAGGTTTAATATGATGGTGCTGAAAGCAGTGTTGAAAGCCTTGTTTGACGTAATATTAATTATCAAGCTAAAAAGATGGGTTTCCTAAAGCTGATTTTTTTGTTTATTTATTATCAGAAGATGTTATCCATCAATATTTTAGTGTTTTTTCTGAAGTTTTCGAAAAACATGGTTCTAGGGCATAATGATGGTTTTGTTTGAGTCAGATAGTGTTTTTTATTTTCTTTATGATGCCTCTCAGCAGTCAACTTGGCGATCGCCATAGTAGAGGGTCGTCATCAGACTCCAGTGATGAAGAGTATCATGGTCAGGTAATATCATGCATGTGTTATTTATCACCTTGTTTGCTTTATTATTATTATTATTATTATTATTATTATTATTATTTTTATTGCTAGTTTGTTTATACATAGCTGGCATCAGTGATTATGGTTCTTCTTTCTGCCTATAATTTGTCATTTGGATCAGGTAAAGGAGCAATTAGAGGTATCCCTCAAAAGGCATGAGGAGCTCCAAAAGGAGGTGCACATACTTATTGGGATTTTTTATGTTTGAGTGGATCTAACATCTCATTTACAATCTTTTATTGGAGTGCCACATGTGCTGTTGTTCCATAATACATTAGACAGTGAACAAGCAGTGCCTGTCGCTTCTGATGCTGTGGCCTTTTTTCTTTTTTATTCTCTTCAGACTGCTAATGACACCAACATTTGAGGGTCAAATTATAACCTTTCCAAGAGAGATAAATAACCAAAAGTTGTTACTTTCTCCAAAAAGAAAAAGGAAGAGAAAAGGAAAACAAAATGCATTTTTCCTTTCTTCTTTATTCCTGAAAGCAAGCACCCTGAAAAGGCTATTTCGTAGACCTGTTTGCTACATCATTATTGTTACTTCACTTTGCAAGTTGTGTTGGCTTTGTGGAGGGTGTAGTTCATTGGCATGTTGTTGGTTTAATGGCTACTTTGATTTTGGTTGTTATGACTGATCAATGCTTATGTAATTTATTATATTAAATTGTGCTTGAAATAATTCGAAAGGGAGCACCCTTTACCTTGGTAATGGACACATGCTTTGTATGGCAAGGTGCTCTCCCTCCTCTCCTCTCCCCCCACCCCCCCACCCCACAACCCATATATATATATGTGTGTGTGTGTGTGTAGAGAGAGAGAGAGAGGTGCAACTTCATTGTACCAAAATTATGGTGCAATTACTTCAAAATAGGTTCCACACGGTCATAAAATTATAATTTACTCCATCAATTGTATTTAGAATTATGTATTCTATTACCATTATTAATTTTCATCCTAATTGGATATGTGTATGAATTCCATCTGAAAATAATACGAATTCAACATGATAAAATAGTTTGATGTAAATAACAACTTTAAAGTTGTTTTTTTAATATGTAATCATTTGCTATAAAATTTATATATGGATAAGTGATTGTATAAAGTATCGATACATTTAACTACATGTGAGGCTTATTTTGGGCCAAATGTACAAGAAAGGTTCTTATATTTATGAGAAATATTTAGGTGCAACTTCACTACACCACAATTATAGTACAGTTATCTCAAAATGGGCCTTACATGATCATAAAATTATAATCTACTCCACCCACTGCATTTAGAATTATTTATTCTATTAGTATACCACTTTTTCCTCCCAATTGCATGTGTATGGATTCCATCCGAAAATGGTACATATTCAACGTAATAAAATAGTTTGATGTAAATAACAACTCCAAAGTTATTTTTTTCAACATGTAAACCATTTGCTATAAATTTTATATATGGATAAATGATTGTATAAAGTATCAATACATTTAAGTACATGTGAGGCCTATTTTAGGCTAAATGCACCGTTAATTATGGTGTAGCTTCACTGCATAGGAAAGGTTCTATTTTCTCTCTCTCGAGATATATTCATGTGTAGCTTCACTGCATCACAGTTAAGGTGCAGTTACCTCAAAATGGGCTGTACATGATCAAAAAATTATAATCTACTACACCTATTGTATTTAAAATTATGTATTTTATTACCATACCACTTTTCATCCCGATTAGATATGTATATTGATCCCATTTAAAAATGGTACAAATTCAACGTAATAAAATTGTTTAATACAAATAACAATTGGAAAATTATTTTTTCAATATGTAAACCATTTGCGATAAACTTTATACATGGATAAATGATTGTATAAAGTATCAATATATTTAAGTAGATGTAGGGCCCATGTTGGGCCAAATGTACAATTAATTATGGTGCAGTTTTACTGCATAGGAAAGGTCCTCATATATATATGTGTGTGTGTGAGAGATTGCTGTTTTGGTGCAGCACAATTGCATTGGAATGGTGGTACATTTGCCCAAAGAGAGCGCCACACATTAAAATGGAATAAAACTTTATGCAATGATTTATTCATATATGAATTTTGTAGCGAATGGTTTATACGTTGAAAAAATCACTTTAAAATTATTATTTACATTAAGCTATTTTATTGCGTTGAATTTGTAACATTTTCAAATGGAGTCTATACACATATCCGATCGGGATGAAAATTGATATGATAATAGAATACATTATTCTAAATACAACGGATAGAGTAGATTATAATTTTTTCATCATGTGGGGCCCGTTTCAGCATCACTGCACCGTAATTATGGTTTAGTTGTGTTGCACTTTAATACCCCTCTATATATATTTATATATAGGGTGGGAGGTCCTCTATGTTTACATGTACTGTAAGTTACGGTGCATTTGACTCAAAACGGGCCTCATATGATTATAAAATATACATCTACTTTACATGTTATATTTAGAGTTATTTCTTTTATTAGCATATCAATTTTTATCCTAATTAGATGTGTATGGACTCCATCTGAAAATTTTACAAAATCGACATTATAAAATAGTTTAATGTACATATCAATTTCTTAAAGTCATTTTTTCAACATGTAAACTATCTAAGGTACAGAGATAAAAGATTGTATAAAGTATTAATATATTTAAATGCATACAGGTTCTATTTTGAGCCAAGTGCATTGGATTATATCTCATATGTATATCATATATAAGAAAATTATCCAGTGTATGCTACTGTGTTATGCAGTAAATGCATTGTGAGGCCCACTGGATCATAATTAAGAAATCTACTACACATATTGTATTTAGAATTATTTACTTTTTTAACATAACAATTTTCATCTAAATCAAACAAGTACAAAATCAACGTAATAAAATATTTTGATGTAAATATCAAGTTTAACATGGTATTTTCAACATATAAATAGTTGAAAGTATATATTTTTTATATGAATAAATGATTGTATAATATATTATTACATTTTAATATGTACGAAACTCATTTTGCAGTGGATTGTAGTACTATGGTGTAGTTCATCTACATCGGATCATATCTCATATAGGATTTTGATCCTATGCACTCAGGTGCAAAAATTTATTTTTAAAATTTTTTTTTGTAAAACTATTGACCTAAGTATATTTAACATGTGCATTAAGTTTTACTATTTTTGGAGATTTGTGCATATATTTTTTTAAGACAAAATGGTAAAAATTGGCTTATAAATTAAATATACTTAGGTTAACAGTTTTATAAAAATGAAATTTAAAAAAAATAAAAAATAAAAGAAAGGTTTTTGTACCCCGAGTGCATTGAAGTTCCATACACCTCGGTGCATAGGATCGGACAACCCCCCCACCCACACACAGCCACACCCACCACACGCATATATATATATTCACGGGGGCATGTGCAATGTCAACTAAAAATGTCTTTATGCCCATCTTATGGACTTGATCTTGGAGGGCTTCTAGTTCACTAGATGCTTTATACCTGCAACAAGAATTCCTTAAGTATTTCGAGGTGTTGGTGTTGCTATTTAGTGTCAGTTTAAGCATCATGGTGAAGAGACTGGCATGTTCTTAAGGCTGGTTGCTCGTTTCGATTCCGTAAGCTTGCTTGAATTGCAGTGCATTGCAAATACATTGCCATTTGTACTCTTTTCTCAGCTGCTTCTTAAATGAACTTGGCTGGTGGTTGGGTTTTTAACCCACTCATTCAGGAGTTCCAAATTATTTGCCCAGTGATTTGATGCTTGGGGGTGGTACTGCTACTGTGGTGTTGAACATCATGTAGACTTGTGCCCCCTATTCCCCCAAGAGCTTCTTTGCAAGAAAGTCCCAAGAAGTCGGGTCCAGTGAATGCTGATTGATGGTTGTCTGTGGGATCTGGGTCGGTCTGGTCCTCAGTATCCTGGTTAGCTTATGCAAAACTGATTATCCGCACAGGTGGAGGATTTTTTTTGAAAGCCCTAGTCTCCAGTTTTCAGCAGAAGAGAGTGGTCTTCAATCCAAATGAACATAAATTTTGTTAGCATTTTTGTGGTCCAGTAAAGTGTGGAATCTGGATGTATTTGAAGTAAAAAGTGACATTAACTTGCTATTCACTGTTAAAGAACCTGGTTGTTGTAGGAGAAGGTTTGTAATGTGCAATGGACTGCTTTCCAATTTCTGCGTTCAATTTAACCCTGTTCGAGCCTTGCTTCACCCTATATCTCCAATGAATAACATAACATGGATGTCTTCTGACTGATCAGATTGCTCAGATTGAAGAGAAGTATGATGAGAAACAAAAACTCGTTTCAGATTTACAGAAGAAATCTCAGGCAAGCTTCTCCATTTCTAAGATTATTGGACTTTTATGTCTGTTGATTTGTACTTTGCTTTCTCTTAACTTCTTCTTCTTTTTTTTTTTTTTCCTTCTCGTTTTCTAATTTCACTTATTTGATCATGGCCACAGAAACTGGAAGACGCCTTGGTGGCTGCAAAAAAGCTATCTTCTCAACGACTGCAGCAGATGGCCAAGGTAATTCTTTAGTTTTGATTTATGCCTTGTGAAGATACCATCATCTTGATTTCCTGCAGATGATTATCATGTTGACTTCTTTACATGAAATGTGTAGCTGCAAAGATGTTTTATACAAGTAAAAGAATATGGTGAACGGATCAGAAGCTCTGAACAGGAACTGCAGGTTTATCTCTTCTCATTGTCCTCTGCTGTATTGCAAGGAAAAATTATTTTAAGATGTGATATGATAAGGGTAATAATGATTAGCAAAGAGAATAAAGTTAAAATAGATAAGTTAGATATATGGGTAATTGTGTAAAAATGACTGAAAAGTAGGGTAGTTGTATGGGAAGAAGTGAAGAAATAATTAAAAAATAAGACAGTTATGGAGAATGAAAAATTTTTAATTTAAAAGTTTTTGGTGTAAACAAACACCCCTCGGGATATGGATTTTTGGCACACAAATTATGGGATATGAAAGTAGACCTAACTTGCTTTAAGTGTCTCAGAGATCCATCCCTATGGTTTATTTATGGGATAGAATAGAAGCACATCTTAATATGCTAGCAGTAGCAGCTGTGTAACTGGTTGTCTGTTTTTTTTTTTTTTTATTCGGTTGGGGATTAAGAAATAAGTGGGGCAGTGGTTCAGGAATAGGATTTCGGGTGACCCTGAGCCTATTTGGCCTTGCCTTTTGGCAACTATTTGAACCCCGTTTGACCATTTTACATTAGCAAAGAGCATGTACTTAATTAAAACACTAGAGACATTATTTTAGTCCAGATGTTTACGTGTGGGGGAAAGGAGAGAAGAAGTGGGGGGGGGGGGTGGGGGTACCTGAATAAATTAAAGAATATAATGCTGCCTAGAACAGGCTGAATTCAGGGAGAAATTCTGGGTGAATACACATCCATGGTCACCACTGGAATCAGGCTGGTGATTCATGAGCAGGGCATACGAGCAATTAAAGAAAACTGAAAAATTGTTGTCATTTGGGATACTTCCAGGAATGATGTACGCTACACCGTGGCTAGAGGGGACTAATTTTGTTGCCATGGCTCTTATGATGGTGCCCACCTAATCAAGAGCCTGGATGTTGGTTGCTGATACCATGTGTGCACTTTTTTTTTTTTTTTTTGATGGACGGTCACAGGGCTGCAGCCCTGACATGCATGTCACAGGGTTCGAACCCTGGACCTCAGGAGACTGCCCGGATGCCTACCAGCTGAGCTACAGCAGCTGAGCATGTGTGTTCATTTTAGTCATCCATACAAATGGGTTTTTTGTATCGGTAGGCATCCTCGGCTCTTGTCATAATGACTTCATTTTCACAAGTTCCTCGTTGGTTGCCAATATGAGATTAACTCGAGGCTTTTAAGCGCTTGATAACGATGTCTTTGTTCTTGGTCCTTTCACTTGATGCTGGTGTTGTGCCCATGATACATATACTTGTCCTTGATCCTTGCAGTCACTTGTGGATATGACAATGATGGAAGCATATGAAGGTGAGGAAATTGGCCTTAGGGATGGTGCTCCATATGCAAATGGCAAGTTTTGAGTCTATCTAGGCAGTTTAATTTTTGGTGCCCCTGATGGCTGTTAAATTATCCTCTGAGGCGAGGTCCATGTCCTCCTTCATCACTTGGTTATTTTAGTTCAACAATAGATTGCTCGAGCAACTCTCCAAAGACTGTATATCTACTTCTTCAGTGGAAAAGTTCCATTTAGTTACGTGCTTTCAAGTTTTTTGCAACTAGGCTTTGGGGAAAGTGATTGTATGCACCCGAGTGCACTTTGCTTTAGTGCATTAGGGTGCAGATACCAAATTTTAAAATTTTTTATACAATTGTTAATCTAAGTGTATTTAACATGTGTATTAAATTTTACTAAATTTGGATATTTTAAGGTAGTTTTTGGATTTTTAAAAAATCAATGACATTTTTAGTAATTTAAAAATACTAAAATGCCATTGATTTTTAGAAATCCAAAAGAATATCTAAAAGTTTTCAAAATTGGTAAAAATTGATACACGTTAAATATGATTAACACTTTTATGAAAAAATTTCAAAAATAAAAATAAAAAATGGATTAAATGCACCTGAGTGCATTGGGTCTAAGTGTACCTGGGTGTAACAAATCACATTCCAAACTTTGGTTCAAGATCTTTGATCCCACATTTATCCTATTAAAATTATTGGCTTGAGGTATTTACTCTGTGATTTGAGATTCAATTATACACTGTAGAGAATTGTCTGAGCGAATGGCTTTGCGCCAAGCAATGTGGATAAAAAACGAGTTGGTGGCTTTCGGCTTGGGAAACGCTTCCTGTTAAGTCTGGCAGGCCATCTCAGGTTCTTCGGCCCAGTAATATCCATCTTCAATAACGATCAAAAAAGAAAAAAAATAATAAAAAATCTGCGTTATATTTAAGTGTAGTGGAATTGTACCGTAATTACGGTGTGATTGTTCAAAATGAGTTTCATATGATTATAAAATTATAATCTACTCTGTACATTGTATTTAGAATGATGTATTATATTACTATATTAATGTTTATCCTAATTGGATATATGTATGGACTCTATCTGAAAACGGTACAAATTTAATGTACTAAATACTTTGATGTAAATAACAACTTAAAAGTAGTTTTTTTAATGTGTAGATCACTGGCTATAAAATTTATATATGGATAAATGATTGTATAAAGTTTTATTATACTTTAATATACATACGGTCCATTTTCGGCTAAATATACTATTGTTTAGGTGCAGGTGCAATGTACTAGTATAGGTTTCAGGAGATGTTTGGTAATGTGAAAGTTGTGGAAATTGTGGGAAGAGGTGGGAAGTAGGAAATTGAATATTTCAAGAATTGCGTGATTGATATAAAATTATAAAGGAAAATTCAAAATAAATAAGTTTGTCGAGATGTAGTTATAAGAAAAATAATTGAAATATAGGAGTAAAAATGAAAAAATATGATGATTGGTTGAAGAATAATGGACATCAAAATTTGCGATACCATGGTTTCCCACACTATAGCGTTGTTTGGTAATTTGCTAGTCCATAGTAATTGTGTCAGCGTACGTTTTTCAAGGCATGATTTTGCTATCAAATTTTTTTATTTTTTTACTTTTATTTCTGTTTTCAATCATTTTTCATTCGAATAATTTTATTTATTTTAATCTATCTTTGTCATTTTCTATCAATCATACTATTTTTAAAATATTATATTTTTTATTTCCCACTATTTTTCACAATTCCATGCTATTTCACCTTACTAAACAACACCCATGTTTACAATGGACGTTACCAAATGTGGCCCTATCTTCAATAAGATTCGGTCCTTGATGTAGATGAGATACATCACCCGTACGCACGCACGAGGCGCTTTAGGGTGTGTTTGAGAAGGGATAAAACTTTTGATGAAAAGTTGTAGAGAGTAAAGTTGTTAAATGATGTGATATGATAGGGGTAATGATGAAGAATAAATTGAATAAAGTTGAAATAGATATGTTAATTGCATTGATAGTTGTGTAGAAATAATTAAAAAGTAAGATAATTATATAGAAAAATGTAAAGAAATGATTAAAAAATAAGATTGTTGTGGAGAGTAAAAAATTTTAAATTAAAAAAAAAGTTTTAACTTGACAACTTCTCTTTGTTACCAGACGCACCCTTATTTGGAACGGCCGAAGATGGGGCCCACAACGTGGAGAGTGCTGATGCGCTGCTGTAACGATGCGACGGGGCTTTATCCTCTCATTCATTTATGTCCTCGGCCATGTTCCGGTCTCTGCGTAAAGAACAAGGGAACTTGCCATCAAAAGTCCATATTCGTACTTCTCGTACCAAAAGCGAAAGGCGGCGGTTGAGCATCCGTCTCTCGCCCTCCCGGTCAGGAATCTCGTGCCATACGTGGTGCAAGTCGCAACTAGCAAGCCAGCCGTTGGTTTGTTTTGTATATCTTCGCCGTCCGTCCATCGATCATCGTTCGTTCCCTTCACTCCTTGCTCTTTGCTTATACAGTTATAACCCCGCTCCTAAAGCAAGAGCCAGGACAACTTTCGACATTCATGGGAGCCACCCATGTGGAATTACGTAAACAAATTCCCATCACGTGGCTGCTGTAGCGAATAACCGTTTTTAGTGACGTCCAGATGATGTGTGGCCCATCTATGCTTTGCACGCAAATTCTAAGAATTTGGATTGGCAGGAGGAGGGAAAACCATGCCTTGTGTTGCTCCTCTCTAAATCCACATCCTGTTTATCCAGTGCTTCATCTGGGTTTCGGAATGGCCTGATTTCTGATGGATGGATCCTCTTTCTTATCTGCATGCCTGTGGACCATGCGGTATGTCTGATGGAACGTCTACGATGAAGTATGCTGTTTCTGGTTGTCCGGAGGCCTCAGGTCCAATAACACGGTGAAAAGGAGATACCTGATAAAAGAAAACCCCATCCAGCTATGGTATTTTGTGTGAGGAGCATTTTATCTCCTTTCCTATGGTCGTCATAGGGTCTATAGCTTGAACGTAGCTGTTACATATCTACAAATCTTAGATCTCGGTGACTTACGCTTGGATGTGCTACTGTTAGGCTAAACCTACGATCTACTCTTTTATTAATAATAAGAAAAATCGTAAAGGCATTTGGAGTTAATGTGCAATATGACATGAGATGAAAAAAAGAATGTAAAGATTCTTTAACCTTGATTATAATATAAGTTAGGATTTTTTTAAATATATTTATTATGTTTGATCGTAATTTCAAATATACTTATAACGTTTCAAAAATCCTAAATACTCTTATTACATTTGAGTTTAGTTGTAAAAAGCTTATTATGAGCTAATATGGATAGTTAATATGTGAAATTATTAGCATGTTTTACAAATTTAGGATGAAATTGAAAAAATTAAACAGTATAGTTCATTGATATCCTGACTGCACATGAATTAAACTTGAAGAGCCCTAAATTCATTCATTTCATTTTATTTTACTTCATCATGTATTATTTTGTAATAGGGGTATTTTCGGCACCTATAAAAATTTAACTAATAATTTTTCAAAAATTAACTTTTTTAAGATTTAATTATAAATGTATTAGATATATTTAAAATTTTGAAAATGTTAAAGGTTATTTGGGATTAAGGCCAGATATAGTAAGTGTTTTTATAAAAAATACAACATTATAAGAATCGCGATGTACTAAACCTCAGTGATCTCGGTGATCTAGCGCCGTTAAAATTTGCTAGCTTAACAACAGCCGTTCGTTTCGGCAGGGGAAGGAGCTTTTACCAATAGCTCCTTGTCGGATTGCTCAATGAAAGTTCTGTTATTTGCAAATCGGTCATTCCTTCAAACACCTCTCTGTCTAGCTGTCGCACTCGCAGCCCTCTCTTGCACTCCATCCTCCTCCATTAACGAACAAACGGGTTCTGTTCGTATCTCACTGCCAGCCGCGCACCTCCGTGCCGTCGGACGCCGGCTTTGCCCTCTTCTTCTCCCCTCCCTTCCCCTCTCCTCTTCGTATCCTTCATCGCCCACAGATCCGACGACCCAAACTGAGAGGACGCCTGTTGTAGATAGTTCTGAGTGATTTTGAGAATCATAAACATGCCTCAAACCGCTTTTACAAGCACCGCCAAACAACTCATAAATCAATCATTCCGAGATAAATTCACCACCATCCTGTACTCAGTATTCCAACTCTCAATCAAACCCATCTCTCCTATTCCATGAAACTCACTAATAATCACCATGCTTCAAAACACCTACTAAAAATTTCACCACCAACAATCCAATCACGCCAACATAATGAGGAAATAAAGAGAAATCGATGGCAAAAACACGAAAATGAAATGTATTTTTTCAAAAATAAAAGAGATTCCATCTGCATACCCAAATAAATCGAAGCAGCGGCGGTGGACATAGCTATGGTGGCTGAAGATAACCCATAAGAATGTAGGGTTTGGCTTAGGGGTGGGAATTGGGGCGGGTCGACCCGTGACCCGGTATTGACCCGACCCGTTTTTAGCCGGGTAAAACCAATATATTTTTGACTCGGTATAGGGATGGGTCGGAAATTTTGACCCGAATTCAAAAATAGGGTCGGGGTGGGTCGACTATGTGTCGACCCGAAGAGTTCGACTCGCCCCGCATATATAAAATTCTTAAAAAATAAAGACTATTGAAATATTATTATTTTTTTCTTTCAAATTTCTCATTTTTTTATCATCAACTCTATCAACAATAGAAGAATCAATTTATTCAAAAAGAATCAATAAAAAAATTTGTACATATATAACTCTTATGTGTAATTGTATATTAACCTATTTTAATACATGTATACTATGAGTGTGTTTGGTAATGAATAAAACTTCTGGTGAAAAGTTTTGGAGAGTAAAAGTTGTCAAATAATGCGATATGATAGA
>JAXCLR010000105.1:5849357-5864921 GCA_035584095.1 Annona squamosa
TCCTCCTCAGATCCTTCATCTCTCAGGGGCAGAAGCCCTTTCTCTCCCTCCGCCCCACATCCCTTCCAGCTGCCGTTTTCCGACTTCCCCTCTATGCTACTACAACCCTAGAACTTGAGCGTGATGTCGCTGCCGTTGCTGTCTTCCTCAGCTCCTTCATCTCTCAGGGGCAGAAGCCCTTTCTCTCCCTCCGCCCCACCTCCCTTCCAGCTGCCGCTTTCCGACTTCCCCTCCTCCTCTTCTATGCTCTCTGACCTCTCCCCGGCTACCCTTGCATCGGTTTCCGGCGAGCTTCGCGCCTGTGAGGACGCTCGGTTGTAGGCATTGTAGTGATGGTGGTGCAGTGGGTGGTGCGGAGGCGGCGCCGGGGGATAGAATTCTTGCTGCACCGTGGGTGGACAGTAGGGGGTCGACGCATGGGAGGCCAGATGTGCACCGTAGATGGCAGGAGCTGCGCCATGAGTAGCCGCTGCATATTCTGGAGGGACCCAGATGCCACCTAGGAAAACCAGATGTGGGCCCGGCGTGGCCGGTGCCGGGGGAGTGGGGCCCGGACGTCGAGTGTGGAGTCGGTATTTCTGTAAAAAAAAATGGAACATAAATCAGTTGAATGCGTTCCAACATCTGTCTGCACGGATGATGTGTATTGGCTGAGGAACCTTCATGCATTTTGATGTAACGTACGGCAGAGCATAGCCGAAGAAGGTGAACGGTTTAGATTGGCAGCAATGCATGCTTTGTTCGAGCAGCATTGCTCGTATAGATGTTGCCCAGGTTTAATTTGCACCATGAGATCATGCAGGAAACCTGTGAATGTGCGTGTGCATGTTTCAGAGAAAGCAAAAAAGGAACAGACCTGCAGATGGCTTTTCACTTCATCATTGGTCAGTCCATCAACCTTCATCAGTTCCCTTATTTGTTTTGGGGTGGCAACTGTTTCCATGTGTTTGAAATCGTTAGCAGATGCTCCATGTTTTGTGGTGGAGATATACACAACTATACAATATTATTCCTTTAATATATATGTATATGTACGCAACAATCGAAGAATATTTGGTTACCTTGAGAGCCTCCCAACATCTGAAGAGCATTGACGAATCTCCGGTGCAAATCTGGCGACCAACACCTCCTTGCTTTCCTCTGAGCCTGGGTCTGTGTTGTTGAAGCTGTGGTTGTCGTCTGACCTTCTGCGTTATTCAATGTTGTTCCTCTTCCATGCTCCGTTGTCCCGCCAGCACTCTTATTGCAGATTTCTCTCCTCGGAGCTGGCATTAATCCATTTCCGGATTCCAAGCATCTTTTATTTTCGTTCTCTTTATCTACAGAAGCTAATGCCAAATCCGGAAGAGCTGGAATGTTGGAATTAGCGCACATGTTCCTTTCTTTTGAGAAGGGAAGGAAAGCTCCTCCGTTTCTTTGTTTGTTGTCCAAAGCGAGCTTTGGCCCGTCACCCAAACCATTATCTAACCCTTTTAGTGGCGTGTTTGTTGGAGCTTGGTGCTTGCTTCCTTCGCTACTTGCCTGGCTCCACAACTGCGCTGATGTCATCCAGTTTGCCTTCTCAGATGGGTTTGCGGGTTTCTGATCAGACTCATCACAACTTTGAATCTTAAGAGGTATGAATTCTTCAAGGATCGGTCTCGATCCTTGAACTGTTTGGCAATTCTCTAGCTGCTGCCTGTAAGCTTCCATAGCTGCAAAAGTGAATAAAAAAAAGAGAACAATCCTAACCAAAATCAAACAGAAATTCCGTCATAAAAAAAATAAACAGATTTTTTTTTTTTTTTTTTTTTTTTTAAAAGAGTAAGGACGATTTGATATATATAGAGACACACACTCATAGAGAGAGGAATTAAAAGATAATGACCATTATTGAGGAGTTGCATGCAAAGTGGTAGTTCGCGCTTGAAGGCGTCAATCTTGAGGCGTTCTTCTTCTAGACGGGCCAGGAACTCTTCCATCTTTTGGGTCTGATCTGTTTGATCACCGAATGATTTTAGAAGCGTTGAGAAGCTGTTCGGCTTGAAATCCAGGGTTAGTTCGGAAGGGGAACCCATTTCGAATACTGTAGTTTTTTTTTCTTCTTCTGTTCAACTTGGTTCACTCGTTGATGCACATATGAAAATGTGAGAGAGAGAGAGAAAGAGAGAGATGTTGTGGACACAAGGAGGATCGAGTGGGGGATCGTCTCCTTTTTAGAGATGAATTCGAGGAGAGGAGAGAATAAAGTGGGGTTTTGAGAGAGATAAAGGAAAAGCAAGAGATAAAGCAAAGGGATGGTAACTTCTTGCAAAGAAACCAAGTGAGGAAAAAAGCTATTTAAGGGTTTCAAGAAGGAATCAAGGTAGCCTTTGGAGTCATGTGCTTGGCCTCGGTGTGTCTTTGTACGAGTTTCAAATCACAAATTTTAAAAAAGATTCTTCTATGCGTGGTGGGGTCATACTCACCATCTTGTATTTCCAAAATCTCTTTTTTCTCCATCATCCATTCCATGCATGTACACCTATATATATAAGAACCCATCATATGCATAAAAGTTGCATTACAATTATGATGCAGTTCATTGCAAAATAAGCCTCATACATATTAAAATATAATAATATTTTATACAATCATTTATTCATATAAAATTATATTTTAGATAGTTTAAATGCTAAAAATACAACTTTAAACTTGATATTTATATTAAAATATTCTACTACGTTGATTTTGTACCATTTTAAAATGGGGCACATACA
The DNA here is from genome assembly GCA_035584095.1 of Annona squamosa. Classification (NCBI taxonomy): domain Eukaryota; kingdom Viridiplantae; phylum Streptophyta; class Magnoliopsida; order Magnoliales; family Annonaceae; genus Annona; species Annona squamosa. The sequence goes on from JAXCLR010000105.1 coordinate 5,852,096, forward strand.
CATGTTAGATTGGGATGAACTTTGATATTTTATTAAAATAAATAATCTTAAATATAATGGTTGAGATATATGTTAATTTTAATACATGTAGAACATTTTCTTGCCAAATTGAAGCGTCAACTGCACTAGATTAATATATATGAAAATTATTTAATGCATATGACTACGCCATGTAATCCATGCACTGCACACTTGATTATAAATAAAAACTTTTCCTTACCAATTGTCTTTAGAATTATTCACTTTATTAACGTAATAATTTTTATACAAATCAAATGTGTGTGTTGGCCCCATCTTAAAATAGTACGAAATCAACACAATAAAATATTTTGATATAAATAGCAAGTTTAAAATAATATTTTTAAAATTTAAACTGATACATTTTGAATATGGATAAATGATTGTATAATATATTATAACATTTTAATATGTATAAAGCTCATTTTGTAGTGGACTACACTATACTTATGGTAGAGTCTATCTACATCATATAGAGAAATTTTCAGGTGCGGTGGAGTCAAAATGGGCCTCATATGATGATAAAATTATAATCTATTTTATTCATTATATTTAGAATAATATATTCTATTACCATGTCAATTTTCATCCCAATTGGATATGTGTATGGACTCTATCTAAAAATGATATAAATTCAATGTAATAAACTAGTTTGATATAAATAACACCTTTAAAGTAATTTTTTAAACATGTAAAATATTTTTTATAAAATTTATATATGGATAAATTATTGTATAAAATTTTATTGCATTTTAGTATATATGAAGCTCAAAAATGGACAAATGTACTAATGTTCTGGTACAATATGGAACAACTCTTATATGTATATATGACTCCACTTCTATGTAACTGAAGCAGACCTACATAACCCCTTTAAAATCTAAGATTTGATTTTTTATGAAAAATTTAATCTATTAATTATATTTAACATTATAATAATTACAATATAGTCTATTGCAACATAGACATCATGTATATTAAAAATATAATAATACATTATACAATCATTTATCCATTAAAATATACTATAGATATTGAAAAAACAATTTTAAATATAATATTTATATTGAATTATTTTATTATATTGATTTTGTATCATTTTAAGATGAGTCCCGTACACATGTTTAGTTGGATAAAAGGTGATATGCCATTAAAGTGAATAATTTTAAAGATAATGGATGACGCAGATTTTCTAATCATAATCAGTGGGCCTTACAGTGTATGTATTGTAGGGTGTAGTCACATGCATTGAATGTTTTTTTTTCACACACACACATATATATATGCATATGATTACGAATGCATTGGGTGACCCTAACATTATTTTTGTCTTTTCTTACCAATCTTTATCATATAAGCAACATATATATACACAACACACAATAATTCTGACTATGAAATTGATTAACCTTTTTTTTCCCTATTAAATTAGCCTTTTTTGATATATACATCCATTAGAGTTTTACGATTCAATGGAATGTTGTATTTGGCTTGGTGCTTGCAATGTTGGGGTCTCAGGCTCAAGTAAATAATCAAAGCCACCATTTGTATAATCAAATAATTGACATAAGTATATAAGAGTGTGTAGTAAAAGAGGTTTACAGTTAGAAGTTTAAAAGAGTCATTTATCTTATTTATCCTTTGCTAAAGTTGCTTTCCTGGTCATGCACTGAAGGTGACGCGATAAAAAAAATAAACGGTGAAGGGGCGAGAACTTGCGCTCAGCCCCTGGCTGATTATCTGAATGGATAGGCGAGGAGACACAAATGTATATCTGAAATGTGATTCTCACCCACTTTGTACATATTCCTATCTTGAATGTGCGCCGTGATTCCCACCCACTATCAATGGACGGTGGGTTTTTTTGAATACATGCAATGGAGCATGCTTCTGTCACGTGTGTACGTAAAAATACATTTGAAAAGAAGCTGGTGTACGAGCTATCCCTGCCATTCATTGGCTCATATGAGAATCCATGTCCAATCAAAAACAGCTAGCCTGTTCCTAGCAACTTGAAACAGCCTTGCTCTTAAGATTTTTGCCCTCATTTTTGTAGCCGTCTGATGGGCACCTTTCTTTTAGACAATTTGAAAAAGCTGTCATCAGGGGAAAAAAAAAAAAAAAAAAAACCACTAGGCACTTGCTAACCAAGCTTATTTTTTAAAAAAATTTCACTTGACCCATTAATCTAACTTATCACCAAAACCATCTCGTCACATATATGATTATAAAATTAATAGAAAAGTCGTTCGATGACTATGATTACACCATTACCTCATGAGGTGTGTCGATTCGTATCCCATGGTTTTTATTTTGAATAGAATCAAATTTATTAATGAGCATGGCAATTCCAATCAAATGGCTACGTGGGTATGATTCTACAATAATTAAATAATGAAGAAAAATGAAAAGCTTGGGCAGGGCATATACTCAGTGTTTTAGCAGTGGGGAAAAAACTAAGGGAACCCTTTTTTCTGGATGGAAAGTTGTACATATACCACATTCACATGAGAGAATATCTAAGGCAAGGTAATAGAATATTTTATTTTAATAGAGGCTCAAAGCGAGGAATATCTAAGTCCAAATTCTACGGCTATTAGTCTATGAGCAGCACACAACACAAAGCTTAAAGAGGAAAACCAGCCCAAAAGAATGCTAAAGGAGAGGAGAAGGGAATCTTCTTCTGCTACTAACTTTAGTGAAGTGGCTACGAAGGTAAGAAGATTCTCCAAAGCACTTGACTGCTGTGCGCTTCTTGTTCCATTTTCCTAATTGGTGGTGATTCATCTTTTTCTAGCACTAGCTGTACATCTAGCTGTACATTCATCCTTAATGTAACATGTATTTATATACTCACTTGTTTAGGTTATCCTTGTCATTATTTACGTATGAAATTATTATAAGTCTATTCGTGAGGTGGTAGAATTTTTAAATAAAATTTTTATGATATACAAATTTTTAAAATGGAACGAAATGATATGATATGGTAAAGGCAATAACGACGAGTAAAAATAATAAATTAAAATAAATATATTAGTTATATAAAAATAATTGAAACTTTTGGTACTTATATAGTAAAATACAAAAAAAATCAAAAATTAGGATAACCATGAAGAGTGAAAAATTTTAGATGAAAAATTTGTAGTGTATCTAATCATATATTCTGTCTATCAATTTATTTAAAAATATTATTTTGATATTTATTTTTATTTTATTTGTAGCCATTACTTTTTCAATTTTCTACATTTTCTGGCCATTTTGAACTTTTTCTCCGTCTTCTATTTCCAAATTAAATAAACAAGCCATAGCATTTTTGAGAGACCATACGTTCGGTGTCCCAGACCAAAACATATTTCTTTGATATCAGGATCAATGTGGATGGCAAAAACGTCTGAATAATATCCTATGATCGTGGGCCTTTTTTTTTTTTTTTTTGATGTTGGGTTGTGGTGAGTATATGGCCAAAAATGATTTGGGCGAACGGAGCAGATCACGGGGGTGGATCTTGATTGGTGTATGCTAATTCCCTCAGCGTGGTCCGCTTTTGGATTTTGATCGGCTTGGAAGAGGCACCACCACCAAATAAGAAGGAGAAATCTTTTTCGAATAAAAAAAAGAGAGAGAGAGAGGAAGCAATGGTAACGGAAATGGAGAAGGGAGGGAGGGAGGCAGGGAATCGAAAGCGCAATAATGCAAGGGTTGGTCTCTTTCTTTGGGAAGGGGAAGGAAAGGGGAGGGTTGGAGCGGAAGCGCCTTCACGTACAAGACTCCAACCCTCGCCTTTTGTGCGGATTCTCTGTCCCTCCAAACACCGGATTCTCCTCGTGACACGCGTCGTGATATTCCCCAAATCTGTCCTTCTGAATATCCCTGTTGTCTGTCCATCACTCCAGAGAATATTCCTATTTCTCGAATTATCTGCGACTTAAAACCGAAACCGACTTAAAAGTACTTTTTTTCCTTTTCCTTTTCCTCTCCTTATTTGTAGCCGCACATCAATCCCATGGGCCCTACGCCAACCAAAGATCCGAACCGTAAGGACAGTGTTTCCTTGGCCTCCCCTTCCACCAAAAGCGATCGACTCGACCGTTGATCCGCCGGACGCACGGCAAATGTTCTTTTGTAAGCTTTTTAAAATAGGAATATAGATAATGTTTGCCACAAAAAAAAAAAAAAAAGTTAATTTGAAGAAAATTTTGTGGGTTTGATGATTAAAGAAGCACATTTGTTCCACCAAAAAAAATAGCACATTTGTTGGGAGTAGTAAAATTTCGGATCGACCACATGAATATTTTTTTTGAATTGTTTTAATCACTACATGAGTGATTAACCGGCCACATATACAGCTGCCCGATCAGTAGATTTAATCATGCGGCCGTGTTTAATTAATTAGTAGTAGCATTGTGAATTTATACTTTATTTAGACAGTGCATAATTAATCCGGTTAATATCTTTCCTGCCATTTTAACTTGCGCTTTTTTCAAGCTGAAATTAATTTGATTTGTGGGATTGATATTCTCAGTATCAATTTAGATGAAGGCGGCTTCATCACTGACCAATTGCTCATCCCACACACAGAATTTTTAAAAATTTCAGTACGATTGCCCAAATAAAAATAAAAACAAAAAACTCAAAACACCAATGTTATCAAAGAGAGGTACCTATGAATGGAACACGATAATGTGCACCAATGCGCACTTAACTTTAGTGCACCTCTATGCAAATTTTTTTTTATTTTTTTAAAAATTTTTCATACAATTGTTAATTTAAGTGTTTTTAACATATGCATTAAGTTTTACCATTTTTAATGAAAAATGATCCTGTTTGCTTAATTTAAGCAAACATTTTACTTAGTCCACCTCATAAAATCTATTTACAATAATTTTTTTATTTTTTCTTTATACAAGCTAAGTTTCATCATTCTTAAATATGTGTGTATATTTCTTTAAATTTAAAGATATGAGTATTTTAAATACATATGTACTAGTAGAAGTTTAAAAATCTCAAAAAATATATACAAATGTCCAAAAATGATAAAGCTTGGTTTATATGTTAAGTACACTTAGATAAACAACTGTATAGAAAAAAGAAACAAATTTTATAAATGGATTTTCTGAGTAGACCAAGTGGGACATTTGTTTGGCATGGGCTAACAGGATCACTACTCTTTTTTGAAGATATATCAATATTTTTTGAATTAAAAAAAAAGGCATTTTAGCCATCTTAAAATGACTAAAATGCCCATGTTTTTTAAAAAGTTCAAAAATATCTATTAATCTCGAAAATTGTAAAACTTATCTTGTTTTTTAAATACATACTGATTAATAGTTTTATAAAAAAATTCAAAAAAATTCAAAATGGGTTAAATATACCCGAGCGCATTTAATCATCTTTACATATGTATATATTGAACTATTACCCTTTTGGTAGATGCAACATTGTATTTACATCTATAACAATTTTATTTTTTATAAGTCATTACTTTGATGACTAAGTAGTTCATATAAGTATATATATAAGAGTGTGTAAGAGGGGAGGTTCAAGGTTTGAAATTGGGTAGAGACACTTAGCTTATTTATCTCTTCCTTGAAGTAGTCCTTCGTTAATTGCCTATTCATCTAAAGGAGTGATACAATAAAAAAATTATTTTTATAATATTTATTTTACTCACAAGTTGTCAAGAAATGTTTTTTTTATTTTTGCAACTTTTAAAAATTTAATGGCAAATTGTAATAAGGACAACAATTAGATTTCACTTAAGGGGTTCCAAAAGGGAATGTTGTTAGATTTCGTGTAAGGACAAATGAAGGTCGGAAATGTCTAGGGTTAGTCACCCGGTGAAGTAAATGCAAACATGATAAAGAGACAAGAAGAAAAAAAGGAACACAAAATTTTGTATAAGAAGGGATGTCTTGAAGGGGTAGGGGCCTTTTAATATATTATGAAAAATTTAGAGTTTGAAATGTAGATAAAGAGGTTACAAGATGTCTCCTTGAATAAGAGAATTACAACTTATTTGAGAAAAGATAGTAGCGGTGGAACTCTTCTTTTAGCCTTGAGTGTCCTTGGTATAGCCTCCAACCCATGCATGGGAGGTGCTATAAGTGAAGCAAATATCATTATGGGATAAAATCCTTTGAACATCTCAATAGGATTTTGTTAATAAACCAATAGTATTATTTAGTAGTAGTGTGAGAAAGTGACACTCCTTCATTGGGAGCAAGGTCAATGTGCAGTTGTAGTTGGTGACATGGGGAGCGCAATGTCCACATGGTCTCTAGATGTGGCAAGAGAACGAATTATATGTCTATCTACCGCAACCTTCTAGTCCACATGAGTAGGAAATATTAGACACATCAAGTTAATATATAATTAGGGAACAAAGTTTCATATGCTAAGGATTCTTATTAAGAAGCTTAGCACATGGGGGTCATTTTAGGCTATGACACCTAACAACGAAGCTTAACCCTTGTGAGGGAGGGGCAAGCCATGTCAAGGCACAATAGGGATTATTATTTTTAATATTATTGATGAAAAGAGTACAAATGGAATTTTAATACACAATGACTATATTTGATATTTTTGAAACTTGGTAGATACATTTGAAATATATTTGAAGTATTTTTTATTTTTATACTTACAACTCATCCAAAAATATATTTTTCTATCTTGCTCAATAGTTTTTTAGCCGAAATAGTTAGGAGATTATACTCCTTATAAAAATGGGAGACACAAGATCTTTCAGTTAACGGGAGACAACAGCTCTCCTTTTTGGTTCAAGCTCAGGTTAACTAGCATAAAGGCTAGGATGCTATTCGGCTGGGCTACACTCTTAGTAGCAAATGTATGTCAAATATAGTACATGTATTTGAGATAAATATTAAAAAGTAGTTGATTATAATCCAATCCAGGTGAGATTGAAATTTGTGAACTAAGGAATAGCACATTGGTTCACATCCCAGCACACGTATGTCATGTGTGATCCAGTGTTCGAACTTTGAAAGGAGTCTGGTTTCCATGTAATGTAATGAAAAAACAAGATTGAAAATTGGCTGAGAAAGGTGGTTGTGTATAGTAATTTTTTGTAGTATTAATATGGGGGATATGACTCCAAAAATCAAATGAAGGATGGATCTTAAAGGGTACATCGGTTCGACACAAGTAATATTTAAGGTCCCCATAATTTGACCGCCTAAACATGTGGGGCCCAGTAGTTTAATTAGTGGGTGGGACTTAGAAACCAATTGGGCTACGACAGGAACGAGAATAAAAACAGTACCGGGCGAGATAAGGTTTTAGATACCGTGTTCAAAGTTGGATAACTGCTGGGAGGATTATATTCTATTTTATCCAATACAATTACAGATAGCTCCCTTCCCACATCATCAAAAATTTAGTACAAAACCCATGCCATGCAAAAAGATGTTTTTGAAAATGGGCCTAAGTTTGTAAATATTGGAGTGCACGGGGCCTTTTGCTCTCTTTGCATGGTTGGAAGATTCCTGATCTTTATAGAAAGCTACTGACTCGATAACTCTAGTATATGGGCTGTATGTCATCTCAGAAAAATAAATAAGAATCATCAATGAGTTTGATCAAGAATAATTCGCATTTTAAAAGTTGCAAGCCCATGAACTCATGCTGGCATGCATGAGTATTCTACATGCATGAGCCCGACACATGTCGGCCTGATCATCTTGTGGGTGTCGTGTCCGAGCCATACATCTAATTATCAAATGAGACAATATATATTCCTATTTACACCAAAATCAGTATATTCATTGGCTGATGATAAGATCAGTGAGAATTTTTTCCAAAAGATTAATGGTCGCTTCAAGTGACGAGATATCATAGATATTGTGGCTTGCGCCTATTGTTGATTCTATCAACTAAAATGCTCAGAAGATTGTACACATGGACATGATCGGATCGATGGATCGACGACAAAACTGTTGATGTTTTACATACGTATATGATGCTGAGAAATAATGCCAAACATATACGTATGGACTGATGCGTGAGGTAAAGTGGCTTCAACTGTTTACTAATCAGTAGCTAATATTAGCGTTGGTTATCCAAATGAAATGAAAATGGATGTCTCCTTCTTAAATTCAACCCGTCCGAATTTAGTTGGAAAGTATGAAATTAAAATCAGTACCCTCTTTTTCTGGTCTAGCCGTCCATTTCAATTCCTCGAATCATTCACGTAGTCAGGGGAGAGCATCATGCATTTATGGAGCCTCCGTGACTTGGGATTTTTATTCTGAGCTACATGTTTTCCGCTAGTAAAAATTAATGCGCATGCTTATGTGTGCTGGCGTAATAAACAGCCAGCACAGTAGAAAAAGGTATAAAATAATACTAACATAAATATAAATTTTAATAGATGTAAATAAAATTTCACTTCAAACTTAAGTGACTTGCCATTCCTCCCCCGTACCAACCAACAGATCATTTAATTTCTCCAGGAACGTTCCTGATCATTTAGGCCCAGCCACTAAACCAGAGTGCTACATCAGATATTCAACACCAGATTCATCAGATACAAATTTTGGTTATTAAGTACAGATTATGATAGATTAAGGGAATGTTTGCTCAGCATTTGAGCATTTGAGCAGGTTAACCGTGTTTTTTAGTTGGAAGGCATTTTTTGAGGAAAGCTTTGTGTGTGGCCAACTACATGAAATAGCAATTTTATGAGTGTGTTTGTTTAACGTCAATCTTTCCAACTAATATTTTTTAATATAAAACTTTCACTCTCCACAACTACTTTATTTTTTAATTATTTTTTTACATTTTTCTGTTCCACAAATCTACTTTTTAATTATTTATAAATAACTACTCAGACAACTAGCATATCTATTTTAATTTTATTCTTTTTACTTCTCATTATTACCCTTATCACATCACATCATTTTCTTCTATTTAAAAACTTTTACATCAAACACATCATAAATCGCAATTGACTAAGCTAAAAATTCACATTTTTGTACGAAGTAAAAATTAGAGGTACAACTTAGATGGTGTTTTTGTGGGTCAACTTGTAGGATACCATAAAATAAGTAAAGTAAGTTGTTATTTTTATACTGGTACAATAGGACATGTTTTAAATAAAAAAATATTCGACCCAAGTAGGGTCTGATAGGTTCCAATGTTTGAGTTTTGAGTTTCTAGAAAGGGCGAATTAATATTATATATTTAAGAATATAGAATATATCCTTTGTAAATGTAAATACTTGTTGATTTATTTATTATTTGGTACATTTAATCAAGGCATTTCAAAATTATATTATTACCATATTGATTGTAGATATTAAAAAAGATTTATAATAGAATTATAATTTTCAAATATAGTATAAAATATCATTTTAAAGAACTAAGTTGGAACAGGAATCGAAACTAAACAAACCTTAAAAAAATAAGATAGGATAGGTATTAAAACTACTTGACAAAAACCAGGATAAGATAGTTATTTTTGAAAATAATATAAAAGTAGAGTTCACCCCGGACTAAACCTATTGGCCTAGGTTACACTCCTAGTAAAAACTAAATTGACATGATGCTTAGGAAAAGTCAGAATTGTCCCTATAAACTTAAATACTATAAACAAAGAATAAGGTATTTCTAATATTATAATATTGGTGTCATAATGGTCGTATGAGATTTTATCCATTAGTTTGATTTTAAGATTTTAAAAACACTAATAATCTTTTAAAATATATTCAAATTTGGATATATTCATTTCAGCGATTCAATTAGATAAGTTTCGAAACACTAAAAAAGATAAACAAAAACCATTTTCAAAGCAGGTGGAAATAGGTATACCTATAATAGAATTTAAACAATGCAGTACAAAATAATATGAAATAAAAACGTAATAAAAATATTATATCAAATAAAAATTAAAAAATTTGGATTTTCTCTTTTTAGTGCTATTAAATCCATTTTAAAAATGCATCATACATAATGTGTATTTAATATTGCATAATAAGAAATATTTCTATTATTAAATAGATCAAAATTTAAAATTATTCTCTCATATCCCTTTAGGCAATTTTATGTATTTTAAAATACTTTTAATATTTAAATCAAACAAAATATTATAGCACAAATACTTCTCAAATAACATTGTCAAACATTATGATTTTTATTATAACATTTTTTTAACAAAAGATCCATTTGAAATTGATCTGTTTTTCATTGCGAAAAGTTTAATAGAAAAGACAGAAGGAAGCCCAAGACCGAACTTTAATTTCCTTAGAAGAAGACGAGTCCTGTCCGTGGAAATGTTTGACACTCCTGTCGGTCTATATATGTGGGAGTCGGACTGCAGGCAATTATAAAGTCCTTCCTCTTTAGCATGAAAATGTTTAATTGAATTAAACTGTCCAAATTATAACCCTAAAATTAAGCTATGAACTGTAGCCGCTGGTCAATATTTATAAAAAGAGAAGTCAGTGGACTGAAATATTCCGATTAACAAACATCCAGTGATTGAAGATCACATGATACTATCTCTATATCTTAATGGTCTGGGATAGTGACCTGGCTCCTCAAAAGTGGATACGCCATATTGGAAGGTTCAATTTTTGATGCAAATGCATGCGCCTAATGTATGAGTGCCTGCGCATCAACTATCACAGTCAGGCAGAGTATCAAAAGTCTCCCTTTCTTCTTTCCTTTCCTTTCGCTAAGATGGTTTGACCTTTTTGACCAGGCAGTGACTAGAGCATCTCCATGACCTGATTACGCCAAGCTAGAGTGGAGAAAGGAATGGAATCCGCAATTTGGTGGGCCTTCAAAAGAGCGATTATTACATAAAGATGTGCACACATGAAGTGTTGCTCAAGCAATCGATCAATCCTGTTCATTTCTGCTGATAATGCTACACTACTGCTACTTGTGCACGTTTTGCAGTCCCAAATGGAGTGTCATCCAACTTATTAATCTTGCCAACGCATACCATTGTCATTCCATTGATGGATGATTATATATATATTTTAATTATTATTTCTTCTGCTTTCACAAAAAAAAATCAATGCCTCACATCAACCTAGAAATTAAAAAGAAGATAGATGAAAGTTGGTGGTTGTCATTCATGATGAGTGTGTTTGGGAAGAGATAAAAATTTTAAGTAAAAATATTTTCATATAAAGTTTTTGAATTAGAAGAAATGATATGATGTAATAGGGATAATAATAGGGGTGGGAATCAAGGGCAGGTCGCGGGCCTCGCCCGACCCTGTTTAATACCGAGGGTGGGTCGAGATTGTGTACCCGGTGGGGCGGGGTGGGTCAAGACAAAATTCGATTTTTTACTGGGGTGGCGGGGTTGGTCAAGGCAAGTCGGGGCGGACCTACCTGCTAACCCGTTTTCTGATACTTTACATTAAAAAAAAACCTCATTTAATGCTAATATTCATGTTTTATTTAATTATTTATATTTACTTTGACTGATTAATAATAGATTCAAGCATATAGTAGTTAAATTTAATATAAATTTGTCTTTATATTTGATAGTTTTATAAAATTTTAAAAACTTCTTACTTGACCCGCAGTTTTTTTTTGACTTGACCCGTTGACCCGATACTGACCCAAATTTTGTCCCGAGGCCTTGTAGAAAAAAGTAATGGTCCAATCGACCTTGTCATGATCCAGTATAAAATAAGAGTCAAACAAGATTTTTGAAAAGTAGGGTCAGGGTTGGGCACACCCTGACCCGCCCCGATTCCTACCCCTAGATAATAATGAGGAGTAAAGAAAATAAAATTAAAATAAATTAATTAATTTACATAAAAATAGATATATTAGTTGTGTATGCAGTTGTGGAGAAATGATTGAAAAGTGGAGCAGTTAAATAGGAAGATATGAAGAAATGATTAAAAAATAAAGTAGTTATTAAAAATGAAAAATTTTAGATTAAATTTTTGTAGGTTGACATCTTTTATTGACTGCGAAACATCCAACTTTAATTTCAGGTTCTCGTTAGTTGTGGGCCTTCATGTAAAGGGCAAGATCCTTGGCAGGTTTAGATTAATACTGGTTAGACCGTCTACAATTTATTAAAGCATGCGTGTATCGCGTCTAGGATTTAAAACTCAAAAAAGGCTACTCGGAGTAAACCACAATCTCTTTTTACCAACATGATGCATGGAAAGTTGGAAACAGCGCTCCCCTCAATGTTTTAAAAACCAGATTGGACCGGACCATCGGAGTGAACAGATTATACCAAGGTTCATGGTTTAACCGGCACAAAACCGGTGAGCAAAACGGTTCAAGTATTTCTATCGTTGAAATGCTTTGCAGGCGATCTGCTTATGAATGGACTGTTCCCAAATTAAATTAAGTAATGTTCTCCAGCAGCAAGCAAGCCAGATTCAGTCGACGAAATCACAACATTTCCTTAATTAATTATATCATCATTTACAAATTTGAATTTCAGCTAACTTTAATAAATGGATCTGCAGGGCTTGCTGCATCCCAACAGAGCAATGTTGACCGTCGATCATAGATTCCATTATTGGCACGCCGCAGTCAAATGCCACGTTCGGTGTTCCTCGCTTTTGCAGGCTGGATTGGGTTCTTCAACCCAGACCCAACAACTAGGTCCAGACCCACTTCTGCCGTACCCAAATATGGGGTTTGGGCTGTCTCCGGCACTTCTGTTCTATTTTCATGTCTGTCTTTATCAGTCTTTGATAGGCTAACATGGGCACTGACTGCTTGTCTGCTTTGGATCTGAATATCCATCTGATATATTGAAATCCACATATCCCCCTCCGGGACCCAATTATGTACACCTGGGTGCA
>JAXCLR010000105.1:5865122-5878041 GCA_035584095.1 Annona squamosa
ATTACTAAAATACTACTAATTTTAAAAAATAAAAAACGAATATTTCAAAATCTCGAAAAAGGGTAAAGATTGATAATTAAATACATTTAGATTAATAATTTTATCAAAAAATTTTCAAAACTTTATTAAAAAATAAATATTTGCACCGAGATGTACAAAAACTAAGTGCAACGCGGTGCATTAAATCAACTTTCATCGTATTCAAAGTCATTTTCAATAGAGTTCATATTTGAATCACATGCACGGCTACAATTTTAGTATATTTATTTATGTAACATCGTCAAATAATTCCTAAATGTGTGGACCACCTGGTTCTTCGATACGAACCCTTGAAATGTGGGCCCACCTGACTTTCGCGCCACGTGGAAGATGAACATGGGAAGAAGGGGGCGCCAACTGCCAAGCCAATGACCTTTTGGCTGCTCTTCCTGCTTCCATTTTTCCGTCAATTTGTCATTTCCTCAGTTTAAAAAAGCAAGTCAAGAGTCTACAAAGCTATTAGTCGACGGCCCTCACTCTCCAAATCTCAGATCTCTGCTTCCCCTTTAAATTCATCATCCAGTGCCAGGTTAGCAATCGCCTCCTCATTTTCTGCTTCTCCCGTCAATTAGAAATTTTTTTTTTTTCCCGGCAATACTCATCCCAGTTACAACTCACTAGAAACTGTTGTAATTCGCGTTTGTATCTGTTTTTCCTGACGTGGGCATCGTTGATTTCGCGTTTTAGTTGGTGGGTGCCTGAGAGTTGTTCGAAGGAGATCGTGGAATTTTCTGAGTCATGAAGTTTCTGAATTTGGGTCTTCGCGTATGGGCTATCGAGATGCTGTTGTTCGTTGGGTTTTCATCTTCGTATAAGCACTACGAATCCCAACCCACATGGGATGTAGGGGGAGATGATAATTCCTTTAAAAATGGTGCTCGCTTCAGCGAGGTTAGAAAGGAATGCAGTTCGTTTGTATCATCGGCGGTGGAATTGAGCTCCGATGTTGGGGAATGGAATGCCATAAAAAATGAACTTTCGTTCTCGAATGGTGAATGGTGGCAGGAGGGAGAGTCGGCGCCTCTGATGCCGTTCCTTGATGAGAAAACGGCGTCGACGAAGAATTCGAGTCTTCCCCCCTTGATTAACTCGGGTACATTCTCAATCGTGGATGTCGATCCCGTTGGTAGGTCGAAAAAAATGGTTAATGTTAGTGGGGTGTTGAACCTGATTGTATCTCGAGAAACTTGGGGATCGTCGGAGATCGAAGTCCTTCATCCGCCAATGGCTGAAGCGTCATGGCCAGCAATCCGACAGCAGCCTGAATTTGTGATTCTCCCTGGGAATTCTCGCCTCACAATTCCATTTGATGGCATTTATGTTGAGTCAGATGTGAATGATGGGGAGCGTGTCTTATGCTTGCTGGGGAGTGCAACACTGCCGTCTCGACATCCTGACTCAACTGATCCATGGCCAGAGATCAAGAGTCCATATGGTAAGTATGATCAGCTCCCGCTCCTGCAAGATGACCAGATTCTGCTTGTTCTTCGGTACCCTCGGACACTCGCCTTAACAACCAGGGTAATCGGTGGAGAAATGAGAAGTTTGAATCAGGGATCAAACCTTAAGTACTTTGACAAGGTTCATATATCTTCCCAGTTGGGGGTTTACTCAAATTATGAATTTGGGTCTGCCGAGCTGGTCTCCAGAGCTTGCAATCCTTATCCATATGGAAATGACTCTGTCGACAATCAGATAGAGGTTTATAAAGGGCCAGGCTTCTGTGAGATCCTTGATCGGTTTCTTACTGTAGGCGCTTTTAAGGTAGTGCCAAACTGGAAGTGTAATTCCAGTGATGAATTTTGCAGGAAGTTGGGACCTTTTGCAACACAAGGGATGATTGATGCAACTGATGGGGGCTTTGAGAATGTTAGGCTTGTAACTCAAGGTTTGAGGTGCGAGCCTAGATATGGTAGAAATAAAAGCACCATGGCTAGAGTGTCCGTTGTTGTCCGAGCCATTGGTCCTATGGAAGATTCTTATATTGCTTCAAGAAAGACCAGTCTCACCAATATGACTCTTTCGGCTGAGGGAATTTGGAATTCCTCTTTCGGGCAAGTTTGCATGGTTGGTTGTCTTGGGATGGTTGATGTGGCTGCAGATGCTTGCAATTCTCGCATTTGTTTGTACATTCCTGTTACCTTTTCCATCACACAACGAAGCCTCATTTTTGGGACTATATCCAGCATCGATAGAACCAGTTCCTACTTTCCTTTATCATTTGAAAAGGTCTTTTTACCCTCAGAGCTATGGAACAGCTTCAGTACCTCCCATCTGTCATACAAATACTCGAAAATTACCTTGGCTGGTGCATTTATTGAGAGAAGTGAACCCTTTGATTTCACTACTGTCATTAAGAAATCACTTTTAAGCTATCCCAATCTGCAGGATGGCGATGAAATGGCTAGTCTTTCCCTTCTTGCGGAAGATCTCACTTTGACCAGAATTCGTGCAGTGCCAGATCCATTACCCAAGGTCCGCTTGCCAAGGCCTCACATTGATATGGAGGTATTATCAATTGGATCACTGTTCGGGCGTTATTGGTCATTCAGAAATTATTCCACCGTGGATGAGGAGTCATCATTACATGCTAAAGCTGAATTGACTGAGCGGCAGCTCCTTCTGAATGTTTCTGCACAGTTAAGGCTAGACGGGGAGCAATACATCAATGTCTCAGTACTTTTCTTGGAGGGCTTATATAACCCTGTTGTTGGCAGGATGTATCTAATTGGTTGCAGGGACGTTCTTGCATCTTGGGAAGTCTTGTTTGAGAGCAATGATCTTGAAGGCGGCCTTGATTGCTTGATTGAAGTGAAAGTAGAGTATCCACCAAGAACTGCTTCCTGGTTAGTGAATCCAGCAGTAAAGATTTCCATTAGCAGCCAAAGAAATGAGGATGACCCACTTCATTTCAGCTCAATCAGGCTGAAGACTTTTCCTATCATGTATCGTAGGCAACGTGAAGACATATTGTCCCGTAAAGGCATTGAGGGTTTTCTTCGCATTCTTACACTTTCTGCTGCAATTGCCTGCATATCGGTTCAGTTGCTGCACATCAGAGATAAGGCCAACATTGTTCCTTTCATCTCTCTTGTCATGCTTGGCGTTCAGGCTCTTGGGTATACCCTTCCCCTAGTCACTGGTGCTGAGGCTTTATTCAAAAACATGTCATCTGAAACTGATGAAGGTGAATATAACAACTTCCGCATGAATCAGAAATTCCATATTATTGATTACATTGTGAAACTGCTTGTGTTGGTTGCATTTTTACTCACATTGAGACTCTTCCAGAAGGTATGGAAATCACGCATCAGACTACTTACACGTAGTCCTCTTGAACCAGGCCGTGTTCCAAGTGATAAACAGGTTTTCTTAATTACCTCGGGAATACATGCCGTTGGGTTTCTAATTATTCTTATTGTTCATTCTGTAAATGCCAGCAAGAGACCTATTAAGTCTCCAGAATTCACTGATGTAGGAGGGAATAGACACATATTCCGAGAATGGGAAACACAACTCGAAGAGTATGTTGGTCTAGTCCAAGATTTCTTCCTTCTTCCTCAAATTATTGGCAACCTTCTCTGGCAGATTGACTGCAAACCACTCAGGAAGGTCTATTATTTTGGCATCACAATGGTAAGGCTTCTGCCACATGTCTATGACTACTTAAGACCCCCTGTTTTTAATCCATACTTCTCGGAGGAATATGAATTCGTGAACCCAGATCTGGACTTCTTTTCCAAGTTTGGAGACATTGCAATACCAACAATTGCTACCCTTCTTGCAATAATAATATATGTTCAGCAGAGATGTAGTTATCGTGAACTTAGGAACAAACTACGATCAGGGGAGCATAGAATTCTGCCTTCGGGGCCACAAGTATATGAGAGGTTGCCCTCACAGTCGTTTGAAGCAGAGCTTGTTTCTGGTGTGATTCCAAGTCCCGAGGATCATCATTTACAGCAGGATGAGAAATGATAGTTATTACTGGCATTGCCTTTTTGAAGACAGTAATTGGCAAGTTCTTCCATGAACGTCTTATGCATTTTGTTGTGAGTTTAGTGATTATTAAAGAAGAAAAGCTAAGTGCCTATCCTTTTTAAATGAGAATTATGAGTAAGAGATGAATTTTTTCCTTTATTTGAATCATTATAATTGAACTCATTTGTATTGAGCAATTAAATTCTGACATCTATTGCAATTATATTCAATTGCGATATTGATGTTCTTGAAGGGAAAAATAGAACTTCTTGTGGATGTTGATTTTCTATTGCCTTTCTCACATCCAATAGCTATGGTATGACATCATCCTTAATTGGTTTTGACCGACCATCATGATTTAGCGCAAGCACACCAGTAGTAGAATAACAAGATCAATGGAAACTGTGACTTAACAGTATTTGAGTTTGCATTATAGCAATCATCAAATAATAATAATAATAATAATAATAATCAACTTCCAGTTCATGCGAGTTCTGATGAGGTTTCCCTAGTCGCATGTGAATTCCCTATCCTGATCAGCCCATGTTGTCCATTTGATCTGAGTTGTCCATGTGATGAACATAAAGTAAAATTAAGGGCAACTAAGCATGCATCAGCGATCAGAAGAGTGCCTATGCATTTTACTTTTGGGTCGGGTGAGAGGTGAGTCATGGCTCAACCTGACCTAATTGGAACCCCCTATGTGCACGCATTTGCACCTATTTTGGTATTGCAGTGGTGCATTGTAGTTTGTACACATGCAGCCTTATGTCAATTATCCAATCTATTAAAATAAGCAGTGAAGGTCTCTCGATCATATTGAGTCTCTTTACTTCCCATGTATTTCATGATTCCGTTGTAATAAATGAAATCATATATCTTTTGTCTTGAATCATTGTCAATATTTATTTGCATAATAGTGCATGTTAGCCCGTTTTGTATTGGCAAGCTTCTGTTAATTTGAATTGCCCATCTTGATCTTTACAATGATCAGCTCACTTGGTCCGTTAATGTGATCATCATAATCATAGTTGATTCTGATAATGGTGGGGCACCCCTAGCTTGCTCCAAATGTAAGTATACAAGAGCATTTCTCTGAAAATTTATCCAAAAAAAAAAAAGAAAAAAAGTAGCATGTCTGAGAAAGTGGGCCAAACAGCACCATGCAATGAAAACAATCATTTTGGATGCTACACTTCACTGCTGGAGCACAAACAACTGTTATCTTTCCCAACTGTTACAGCCTAAGGAGGAATAAATTCGGCGAATGTAATCTGGATATGGACATGTACTCTGCCATGATATGCCAATAAAAAGGTTGGCCGGGTGGCTTTGGTGGATGTGAATCTGGATTTAGACATGTACATGCTTTTGCTAGGAACAGAGAAAATTAAAAGAGTTTATAGGGGAGGTCAGGCCACGGTTTTACAAGCAGCAGAGGATTAAAAAAAAACTAGCATTTGAGTTGTGAGGATGGAAATTGGAGGGAAATTTTCCAATTTTCTCTGCAATACATTTCCTTTACTCAGGCAGTTTTGTTGAAACTAATTGATTTTGCAACCTTTCTTTTTGGCATTTTCATATCCATCTGTATGTTGTCTTGTTATACATTGACTTTTGCAACAGTAGCAAGGATTTGTATAAATGGGTGCAAGTGCAGCAGTAGCAATTGGCAGTAAGCATGCAATGACATGCACGCAGACCACTGCAATAATAGCTTGTAAAAACTGATGAGCAGTATTAATTTTTTTTTTTTTTTTTAAAAAAAAAAAAAAGACTGTCAACCGAACAGAATGTGATACAAAATACCCAAGTTCGTGAAGACTGTATTAGTTGAAAGGTAAGGTAATTAGAGAGTCAGTAATCCAGGATAGACCAATCCCAGGAATCACAAGCCCCCTGAGAACTGGCTGTAGCCGCCGTCGATTTCTCTTTTGAAATCCTTTGGTGGGGCTCATTGTAAAGACCTAACGATAGGGAAAGCTGGTGTGGATTTCCCGTTTGCCTATCCATTTCGTCAGATCTGGGTTGATGCTGACCCAGCTCCAGCTCTAGCTCCATCACCCAGCTCGCTTTCGAACTAGTTGGGGTACTGTCCGCAGAGCACTGTTAAACCCATCATTTGAATTTCAGTAACATTAACATCTTAACAATAGAAAGAAATATATGTTGCAATCCGGGCTGTTGAAACATGTGTTAAGGTTGGTGACAGGTAGCAGGGATAGAAAATGGATATAATGAGATACCGGAACAGATTTATGTGTATTTTTTTTGAGAAAAAAAAAAAGAAAAAAAGATTTCAATTTTGGGCGTATACGGATAAAGTGACCGAGTATCCAATTTTGGGCGGTCAGGATCAACGAATGCGCTGCGAAATACGATGAAGGTGGTCCTTCTGACAGTCCATGTGCCCCTGCGGCTGGAAAGAAAAAGAGATGTAGACGGGGAAGATTGGATGGGTGATGCCCATGCAGGCGGGCAAGCAGTTGATTGCCAAACGGATTTCATGTACGAACTAGTAGAAAGGGTTCATGCATGATCTGTTAAGAGCATAGCCAATGTATGGGCCGCAAGAGTATCAAATAGCTCCAATGGGGGAGCAGGCTTAGTAGCAGCAAAAGCCAGCAATGCAGCATATCTTGCAGGGTTCAGAAGCGGCAGACGTGAAAATAGAAAGTGGTTTCGCTTTTGAATTTTTTTTTGATCTTCCAAATCATGTACTGTTGTACGACCTGATTTCCAAGGTCTCTCAGTCTTGGACTCCTTGACCAACGAAGATTCCCTAACTTTCCTGACGCTTGAACTTTTCTCCTCCCATGCCCCACCTGACTGGGATATCCTATAATCATCTAAGCCGTCCACTTAATATGCATGAAACATGTT
This sequence comes from Annona squamosa, assembly GCA_035584095.1. Lineage (NCBI taxonomy): Eukaryota > Viridiplantae > Streptophyta > Magnoliopsida > Magnoliales > Annonaceae > Annona > Annona squamosa. The sequence continues at coordinate 5,872,026 of JAXCLR010000105.1, forward strand.
CTCACCATCTAAACCACCCACTTAAATCTTTGGACGTTGAGAACAGTGACTTCCAATGGAATAAACGGAGGTGGCTAGCTAGTCCCAAACAATGAGGAAAGTCTTGCTGCTCTAGCTAAGTGCAAGTTTACTTTTTTTCTTTTTTCCTTCTTTTTTTTTTTTTTTTGAAAATGTAAGTGCAAGTTTATTTAAAACCAGAGTTTGAGCATCCAGATAATTATTATCAGTCACGTTTTAGATAAGTGTATCACGAATGAGATGTGGACAGTCGATAGTAATTCCATCATCCTTCTGAATATGAACATTTCACCAAGCCCAGCTCACTTGCAGTGCTATAATGAAGAGAGAGAGAGAGAAGAAGCGCATGTTTAATGAAAATATTGCGACTGTCCGAGAGTTATCATGCATGAGGGTATGATAAGTCTTGCGTGGAAGAATGGCAATCTGCATTTGCGCAAATGAATTGAGGAGATGGAGAATGGAGAAGCGGGATACCTTACGACGGACAGTCCCATCGTCATCGACGTGCCAACCAGCCTCTTCACACAAGGCCTTCAGGAGGTCGTTCTGGTCTGGGTGTTTGGGCAGGCTGTAGTTGCCATGCTTTCGCAGGCCAGCAAAGATCTTCTTGGCGACAGCGCGCCGATGTCTCTCCCTCAGCTTGTTGTTCTCTCTCTCTTGCAGCGAAGGCCTCCGCCATGACATGGACACAATCCCATCATTCCCTTTTCGACGGACTGCCCACGGTCCCATCGTCGTCTTGATGCACCCTCTTACGTGGTTTCTCTTTCCTTCTTCATCCATCTCTCTCTCTCCCTCCCTCCTTTCAACGTACAACAAAACGATATCTATATGATGGAACTGAAACGGAGCTAGCTAGGCTGCTTTTATAGGCTAAGCGCGCTGGCTACCTTAGACCACCCCTCACAGGCCATATACACGTATAACCATCCATTAGACACGTGCATCTCTAAGATTGGGCGATAGAAATATCTAGTTGGAGGGTATCTTCATATCAAATGCGTGGAAATTGGAATTGGTTAAGGGGATGAATGGCTACGCGTGGTGGCTTCCTAACCATTCATCAAGTACGTACGTAGCATGCATGCAAATTGTTTACCAGCTGGTAGAAGCAAGGACCAATTACTTACTGTGATCAATATTTCTATTAATTAATTTAAATTCAACTTCTAGCTAGTTAGCTAGCTAATGCGGTCAGCGGACGATCCTGCTGTTCCTGTCTGCAATGATATGTTTCCCGACATTTCTCAGATGGTGTCGAATGGAAGGATTTTCCTTGGATGATAAGCTGGGGAAAGGAATCTGCTGCGTGCTGGGGTTCAGAAGACTAGCTAGCTGTCTATTAATATATGTTGATATTGAAGGTTTTTGAGGGTGGAGATTGGTACTGGCCATGCCGAGATGTCTATCGACGAAGCCAGCCACAGCCAGTTTGGTTCCACCTTCCAGACGTTGATAGCTAGCTTGTACAGCGACAAGACTACGAGAAAATATTCCCACAATCGGTACTTTGTGTTGCTCACCCGGACTCCCGTAAGGACGGTCCGGATATGGTTTTGACCGGAATCTGGCGGTTGCATCCCCACCCAGGGAATACAGGTGGCGGTGGCGCCTTATTTTTATCATTCGGAACTCGCCTACCCTACTGCGTGAGTATGCGACCTCACTTCTCCCAGCTTCTGCAGGCTTCAATATGCTTCGCCAGGCTTTGTCTTTTATTATTATTAATTATTATTATTTTATCGTCAATTAAAAATTATATGAGGATATCCCCACTTCATAGTTCATAGTCCGTCTTGACCTCCAGTGCTCCTTCGTCTACCACATCCCAGATATTGGTTGCAACCGTCGAACCCGAACGTTTCGGTGTCTTCATTTCAAATCCTCCTCTGCACCGCCGAAAAGGTCGAAGGTCTAGTACCCACCGTACCTCGACTCCCGGAGACTCGAGCTAGTGGGTGCAATTTAGTCCAGGTCGAGCCTGAAGTCGGCCGTCGAATACAGTTTGTATAGTATTAGAATTTGCTATTTTCTAACTCGAATCCGGTAAAGTGGATTTGTAAATATGAGAGGGGGTAGAGTTTAAGTGAACTCGTACCCGAAGAACCAGATCTATTTTATATTTATTATAAAATATTATATATATAATATCTAAATAATATTTCTTTATATTTTGTGTATTTTATGTTATTTATATTTATATTTAAATACATGTTTGACATATTGTAATTATATTATAAATACAATATATTATTTTTATTTATATAATCTTATTCATTTATCTTTTTTATGTTAAATTTTTCTGAAGATATTCTTTATAGACGAATGATCTTGTTAGTTCGGGCTAAACAAATACTCCATTTAGCCCACTTTAAAAAACTCATTTATAATAACTTTTTTTAATTTTTTCTTCATATACTTGCTTATCTAAGTGTATTTAAGGCATAAACCAAGTTTTACCAATTTTGGTATATGTATATATATTTTTAAATTTTTAAAGATAAGGATATTTTTAAATACATATATACACAGATGTTGAAAAATCTAAAATATATATATAAACATATTCAAAATCAGTAAAAATTGGTTTGTACGTTAAATATACTTAGATAAACAAGTGTATGAAGAGAAAAATAAAAAAATTATTGTAAATGAGTTTTTTAAAGTAAGCTAAGCAGGATATTTGCTTAACCCGGTTTAACAAGGTCACTCTTCTTCTTTATATTGTTATATTTTTTAAAAAAATATGTGGTTTGATTATATATTATTATGTTTACTTATATAATTTGTTATTATTATATATTCATATAAAATTTTACACTTATCACTCTTAAATAAAATATGAATTTATCAACTTAAATTCCAACTTGAAATCCAAACCAAACTTGATTTTCAAAAATAGAGTTAGGGTTTAGGTTTTACAAATAGAGTTAAGGTTAGAGTTAGAGTTAAGGCTAAGTTAAACTCGAATTTCATGAGTCTTAGTTGCACCCTTAGGTATCACCATCATCGCCAAGTCAGTACATGAAGGCATGCGGCTCCTAAACTTCAGGGAGTATTTTTCTCCTTATTATTTATGATGTGTTTTGCATTTCAATTAACTTGTAAAGGTAATTCATATCAAAAAATATTTCAAGATTCCATCCAAAAAAATAAAATAAATTTGAAGATAAAATTTTTTTACTTTCCATAATTATTTTATTTTTAGTCACTTATTCGCCTATTTTATATCAATTTTATACTTTTCAATCATTTTTTACTGCAGTTCATACAATTATATTATCTAATTTAACTTTATTTTATTTACTTTTCTTCATTAATTCCATCATATCTCATCACTTTTCCTATTTTAAAATTTTTTATATAAAAATCTTTTCTTTAAAAAGTTTTATCAAATGCTAAACACATTCAAACTTTTCTCTCTACAATTATCTTATTTTTAATTATATCTTCACATTTTTCTTTATAATCATCTTATTTTTAATCATTTCTCCCTGATTAGATATACAACTACTCTGTTTATTTTATTTTTATTTTTTTACTTCTTATCATTACCCTCATCATATCATATTACTTCCCTTATTTTAAAAAGTTTCATGCAAAAAGCTTTTTCTTTGAAAATTTTCAAAAATTTTCAAATGATATCAAACACACCTTTATTGTAGCCTATCTCTATCTCTCTAGATGTAAATTTTGATTCCTAATATATTGAAATTCAAAATAGATACCTGATCATTTACACTTAGTTGACCATCTATTGAGTGTTGTTAGATGAGGGGGGTTAAATGTAGAACCGTCGGATTTTGAATTTTCCTTTCAATTTTGAAATTAGTCCCTACTTATTACCTTGAACAAGAAGAAAATTTAGGTCCTTCTACAACCTCTCTCCCTCGCTAGCCCTCTGCCTATAAATCCATGTCTCTCCTTCCCTTGTGATCCCTCCTCCTCAGCCTACCGGCTTTGTTAGAAAAAAGATGGTGAAGAATTGGAATTTTAACTTAGTGTAATTCTTTCACCATGTTTATATCTGAAATATTGATTATCCAATTAGGTGCAATTAGTGGAATTTCATGGAGTGCATGCCACCACAATGAATGGAACTACTAGACATCTTCATATGAAGAGACAGCTGTTAGATCCAGTTAAATGATTACTACCATTACATTTGCTTGTTGGTTATTAGTTTTGGAATTATGATCAAATTTTTTTTAGTGTTGTTGTTTGTCGCATTGAAGAGGGCAAGCAAGACTAAGATAAAAGAAGCTTGACTATATACATCATGGTGTATTTTAGGCTAAAATACAACATTTATTTATTTTTATAATAAATTATATTTTTTAATTTATTCTTTATAAACATGTTTTTCTAAGTATATTCAATGTATACACAAATAATACTCATTAAGAACTTTTCTTCTGCAAGGTATCGGAATTGTGAAATTCCATTTCCTTCCTCCAATTGCAAATTTGAAGATTGAAAAATTTGTGTTGATACTATTATGGTGCGAGATCAAATGGTGAGGTGTGTCTTAGGGGTTTGAAGAAAGTTTACTGCAGTAGGTGGAGAAACAATCAAACATCTCTTGGAGTCTTGGTGTGAGTGTTATGATTGCTCTTCTTTTGCCTTCGCCGGATAATTGGTTTTTATTTGAGGAAGTAAGCCGAACAAAAGAAGGTTTCAAACCTGCAATACGGATATTGGAAGTGTCTTCGGAGAGACCAAAAGAAATTAGGTCAATTAATAAATAATGCGGTTCTTTTTTAGGCTTTCAAATTCTCCCATCTGTAAGTTAAAGAATCCAATCCTTTCCACATATATTCTTCATCATTTGTTAATTGAGCCAGAGCAACAAACACTTTCTTGATTTCCACCTTGCATTTGAGTAAAACCATCCACCGTTTTTTGTATATTGTATGTCTAAAATCACATTTGTTATGTTAGGCAGCCAAGTGAAATCTATTGGAGCATTTGCATGCAGGATTTAAATTTCTAAAATTTTCACATTTTGACCCTTAAGTTTCATATTTAGAGAAGAGTTTTAATTTTTGAAAAACGTATAGTTTCAGTTCATCCTCTAACGTCAAACCCTAACACATTTATGAATTTTAAGAAAAATTTCGAATTTTAAATAAAAATATTTATTAAAATATGAAAGGGGAATTTTTTCATTTTAAGTTAAAAAATTGATGATGTTAGGGTTTCACGTTAGTGAAAGAACAAGAACTACACATTTCTAAAAGTTTAAGCAATTTACTATAAATATGAAACTCGAGAATCAAAAAACGCAAATTTCATAAACTTAAGGAACCTATATGGAAATTTCTCTCTCTCCTCGGTATTCCTGCCTCTGCCTATCTCTTTGTTTTTCTGACTATTGCTGGGACGGTCTCTCTCTTCCCTTTATTAACATTCTCGATCTTCCATACATTTCTGTCTCTGGTTTTCTGACTATTGCTGGGACGGTCTCTCTCTTCCCTTTATACACATTCTCGATCTTCCATACATTTCTGTCTCTGGTTTTCTGACTATTGCTGGGATGCTCTCGGTCTCTCTTCCCGTTATTCATATTTTCCATTCTTCCATGCATTGCCTGTCTCCGATTTTCTGCCTATTCGTGGAATAGTGAAAGCATAAAGGAAACCATCTTCATCAGCTTCTATACTACGAGGATGATGCTAGAATACGGATGCTGGAGTTTTCAAATGCGGAACAGGGCTCTACTTGGTGTCGAAAAAAAAAATAAGAGAAAATTTGTGAAGAAAATTTTTTGAAAAGTGAGATAATAATGTTATATGTTAAGGTTAATGATTAGCAGTGAAAAAACAAAGTTAAAGTAGACTGGCAATTGTATGACAAGATACAAAAAATAATTAAAAATAAAATAATTAAATGTTACATTATATGCAAAAGGGATATATATCACAACACTGAAAAGATATTCATTTTTCAAATAAAAAGAAAATAAATGCACAATTCATGCATAGTATTTATTTTC
>JAXCLR010000105.1:5878141-5900783 GCA_035584095.1 Annona squamosa
TGCACATTATTTTTACGAATGGTTTCAAAGGAAATTGTAATAGCCCATAATTGAATTTTACATTGAAAAGAAAAAAAAATTTAGTAGTTTATAAGTGAATCTTAAGTTAAACATAATATGATGTATTTTAAAATTGTACAACTGAGTTGTTAGGCTAGAGTAAATAATATTACATTGTGAGGCTCATAGCCCATGTGATCAATGATCTTTTTCTGAGTTTGCGTATTCTATGTATCGAGTTCAATAGTCACTTTTCTGAGCCTGTACGTTACAAGTAGTGGTCCGATAATCGAATTTGATATCGAAAAGGAAGAAATCCTGTTAATTTACAAGCAAGTCTAAAGTTAAAAAAGATATGACTCATTTTAAAATCATGCGGATGAGCTGCTAGGCCGGAACAGATAATATTACACTGTGAGACCCATAACCCATAAGATCAATTATCATTTTTCTAGGTCATGCATTGCAAAAACTATTTTTTTAACTCAAAAAGAAACGTTGGCTTTTTTATAATAATAGGTAGGTCCCACTAATTTCAAATTGACGGCCAAGCCCTCGTGGATTTCAATGTGAATAATTGCCACTCTTTGAAAAAGTAACTAGAGAGTTCAATTATTCTCAAATTTATAGGATAAGCATGAGCTATGAATAAGGGTGAAATTGGATGCAGGTTGAACCAAGACATCCCCTAGTGTAATCTTATTTTAAACAAAATTAAATATGATATTTGGGTTGTGTCTGTTTAAAGGAGAATGAAAATGGATGAATGAAATTGCAAAAGTCAATACCAATATCCTAATTTTCTCATTTTAAATATATATTCTAATAATTTTCATATTTTTCAATCATTTTTATATTTTCCATACAAATATCCTATTTTTTATTTCTATTTTACCCTTATCATATCAATTTCATTCCTTATTTCTCATTTTGTTTCTCTTCGTTCCAAACATATCCTTGGATTGTACTGAACTTGAAGGATTGATATTTCAAATTAATCACCTTTGGTTGCAAATAAATCAATTTCGGCAAGGGCTGTTTTTTCTGGCTACTTCCACTTGACCTGCCATGCACATATAAAAGTATTTTAAAAATAGAAAGAGGTGTAAATTTTTAAGTTACAAATTCACTTTCACATATAATTTATTAATATTTCACCTATAAATTTAAAATATCTAATTAGTAATATGTTGAAGTATTCACTAACAAATTTAATATGGATATAATTTTATGTTTAATAGATGCTATCATAATTTATTCCTATTTTTACCCCAAAATTTGCTAGCTGGATGCCAACTTTTTGCCTGACCGACCTAATATAAAATATAAAGTTGAACAACGCATGCAGAAAGTTGGGTCCGACTTAACTAATTTGACCCATCTGGATTTTGACACCTAGTTGTGCAGTTATTACTGGGTTTCGTTTCAGTAAAGGTTCATGAGCATTTATAAATGCCGTGCAAATAAAAGTTGCACCCTTTCCCGAATGCATGATCTTACGCACACGTTTCACATACTTAATATTTACAATTATTATAAAATATTTGATGAGATCATCATAATTTATTAAAAAATTAATATTTATCAGTATCTAAAAGTGATATAACATTTTTGTTTAAAGCTCTCTCTTTTTCAGAATAATTATCGGTAATATTAATATACCTTCATGAATTCACTAAAGCTCGAATAGAGATTAATTAGTATATAGATAGAAATAGAGTTAATTAAAACTTCCATGAAGCTTTCAAAAATAAACCAGTTCTGGCTTCGTTCCAATTGAAAATGGACCCAACATAAACCGCTGTCAATTAATGAATCAGTTTCTAGTGGTAATCAGTTGGTATTTTATCATGAGTGTGTAGGGAAGTAATAAAATTTTTAGGTAAAAATTTTTGGCATAAAAAATTTTAAAATAGAAGAAAATAATGTAATATAATAAGAATAAAAAGAAAAAAATTAAAATAGATCAGTTATTTCCATGAATAGTTAGTTAAATATGATTCGAAAAGATGTCAGTTGTATAGAAAGAAGATATAAATAAAATGTTTGAGTTTGAAAAAATTTTGGATTGAACGAACACACTTTAGATTTTTTTTTTAAAATTTTTTTTTTCAAGAAAAAGATGATGGTTAGAACCCCTTACTTAGTGAAGAAGTCTAAAATCCTCTCATCGTCAAAATTAAAGCAGCGTTTTTGAATATGACATCTGACGAGTTCTTGTTAATTAATTAGTTCTTGTCGCCAGTTCAATTTTCAATCCAATCTTAACGAAAGCTTCGAAATAGTTTTCCCCCAAACTAATTCGAAATGCGACTAAAGTTTGATATAAATCATCGTACATGGAATTGGTCAAATTTGCCCCACTTTACTCAGTCTGGTGCTAGCTTAACTTACACTCTACAAAAGTCGTCGCCTAAACGTGCCCGCGCATAATAAATTAATCCAAACAACATCAACGGAAGTGGGATTTGCCACCATCCGCAGATTATACCGATCCGCGCAATTAATAGGACGGATTGGCGCACTTCCGGAATGGAAGACACGGCGCTGGTCATGTGATCGTGCGTCGACATCATCCTATTCATAGAAATTGAAAGTTGATATACCATCATTCATCAAGCAGCAGAATGAGGGAGCTAGTTTCTAACAGCCGCGTCATCAATGGCGTTCGACGGCAATCCACGTGTATTGACTTTCATGGATTGCGAAGCTTTCCCCCATGCAAAGGCAAACAGGCTTCCAGCCTTCCACGCGCTCGTCTATGGCTCTACGCTAGCCGTCTGTACTCTGCCCTCCCCTCCGCCATCACGCTTTTCAATACCCACATTTCTCGATTACTCCCTGTGGAGTCATTCGCCATCCGTGATCACTTACTCCCCCCGCCCCTGGGGTCCATTTTATCCTCTTTATATTTTCGATTCGTCCACATCATCCATCCCATCTCTCTCTCTCTCTCCCCCCATTTGGACACCACCTTTGTATTAAATGCAAATTCTACAGTATGCTGCCAATGTTAATGTCTATCTTATCGTGGGTGGCAGCGCCCTGCATCTCCTCCTAGGTCTACATACAAGCACCTACTGTGTATCTGCATTAATATTTGATCATTTGAAGGTAGATCCAAAGTGATAACCTTAATTAGCAGAGGCCGTGAGTCCGCCTGCCCTCCTCACATCCAGATCAGAGAGCCACAAGATCCAAGGTAATTTGGCATTATCTTGACAAGCTTGGAGAAGAAAAATGGAACGGCATTGCCCAATCAGAAACGGCACGTCAGCAGTCGAAAAGGACTTTCGGACTGTTACTCTTTGTGGGCGAAGTCAGCCGCCGCTTTCATTATCCTGTCCATGCGCCTAATAATGTTCTCTCGAAACCGCCGGCCCGCAAGCTCCCGGTATGTATGTAAAAGGTCTGGACATACGGATTGCGAAATATAGATAATATAAAATGCATAAGAATAAAGTGATCCATTAAAAAAAAAAGAAAAATTCCCACTCAACTTATAACATTTGTTAATAATTCTTACCATACTTACAACATTTCAATTTTTTTTGTACCCATAATATTTTACTCTAAATTCTTTTATAATTACTTCATTAAAAAGGCAATTTTATCCTTTTATGATTTCTTAATTAAAATATTCAACCATAATATGATTTAATTAAAGTCGGCAAACCATTCAAATGCCAAATGTCACATTGGCATTTGAATTAAATACATATAAGTTAATAGTTTTATAAAAACTTTTTAAAAAATAAATAAACATAGTTTTTATACCCAATTGCATTGATATTTCATTGCAATCGAATGTATTGAATATGGACATGTTACATTACACTACATTTAACTGCGTGATTACTACTATATTTTCATCATTTTTTAAATATTTTTATATAATTATTTTATCTATTTATTTTTATTTTCTTTAATTCTAATCATTACCTTTATCATATTATATCATTTTATTATTTTTAATTTTGTTCATTTTTTGTTCTTGTTATAAAAAAACTATAGATTTATTAGATTACATAGAGTAACATATGGTTATGACAAGTGTTTTACGAAATTAGGCGAGCTCTGTTCTTTTTAGTATATGTTTGAAAAGTAATAAAATTTTTAGTTGAAAAGTTTTTAAAATCGAAGAAAAAAATATGATATGAAAGAGGAGATAATAATAAGTAAAAAAAATAAAATTAAAATAAATAATTTGGTATAAGAAAATATGAAAAAAAAAAGGGATAAAACAGGACCCTCAAGTCACAATTATACTAAAGCCGCAACTGATGCCTGGCAAAGAAAAATTTTCTTAAGAAAGATACTTCGCATTTGGCAAGAGCAGACTGGATAGGCATCTGGGGTGTCTCTTTCCCGCGGAGATAAGCCGTTTCGGGATTTTTCTTTGACAAATTCTGATATTTGTATATTTGAAACTCTATCGTTGTGTTTTGTTAGAAAAAAAGGTGGAAGACAAGTGATGATCTACATTTAACTTGTTTGGGATGAGAAAAATGAGAATGCCGAATGAGGAATGAAATGAGTATAACAGATCATACATCTAAAGTGGGAATAAAGAAAAAATAGATAACATACTTAAATAAAAAAAAATTGAGTAAAAATATATAAGAAAATGATTGTAATATAATAATAAAAATAAAAAGATAAGGATAATTAGGTATTGACTTTTGCATTTTTATTTTTTCTATCTAAAACTGATCCATAATAACTAAAATTGATTGATGAATCATCTTTAGACCGCGGAATAGGATGAGAATAATGTGGGGATGATGATAGAATAGACTTTTTATTTTTATAAAAATTTCTCATTTCAATAAAAAAGTTCACTTTTTCTTTTACCATACTACTTTTTCATTTCTTAATTAAATTTTGTACAGTCCAATGCACAACAATTTTTCTTAATTATTTTTTTACATTTTTATATATTACAATTATTTTTATTTATCATTGTTTTCTTTATTCCTAATTATCAATTTTATTACATCACATCATTTTTCTAGTTTTTCAAAAACATTTAATTGTAATTTTCACTTTTTTCTTCCTTGTAAAATGGAGACTAAAGGCATAATTAGTAATAAAACATTTTAAGAGAAATTTTAAAGAGTAAAAGAGTAATGTAATGTAATAAAGATAATGATTATAAGTTTAAAAAATAAAATATACAAACTAGTTATGTGGAAAGGTATTAAAAAATAAGTAAAATACAGAGATGATAATAAAAGTATAATAATTATTTATTAAGTTTCACATGACTTGTCCTATTGCTCCACTTCCCAAAACTAACTCAAATTTTCCATCATGCCCATGCTAGGATCCATTGGGTAAAATGTACAAATTAAAAAATTTCCCCTATTTTCTACATACCTTCTTAATATAATTTCACGTTTTAATTGTCTAACTTTTTCCGTTCTTACTTTTATATTTTAATTATTTTTTACATTTTTATGTATAATTATCCTATTTATTTTAATTTTATCTATTTTTTGCCCTCAGCTTTTACATGTTCCTGCAACACTAATCTTATTAGCTCGAGTCATAAAAAATATTTTTTTATTTTTATTTCAAATGTATTTAGTTGATTAATATATCAAAATTTTTATCATTTTTATTATATATATATTAAAAATTTAAATATAAAATTATTTTATTCATTTCACCCAGTCTATACCCTCCGTATGGCATGAACAAGAAACATGCTAAGACAGGTAATCACAGGTAGTGACACAAAATTGCCTTGCGATTGGTACTCTCAGGCAAATGGTGTAGGGAAGCAAGAAGGATGCAGACACGAGCAATGTTTTAAAAACTAGACCGAATAAGACAGTTGGATTGGTCGGACCGTGAACTGGTCATGTCTTGATTCATCGATTTTTTCGGTTCAACGGCGGTTCGACCGTTGGTTTGCACCGGTTGAACTGAAAAAATCGATACCGTTCCCAAAATCAGTTCATTGTCCCGTTTGGTTTTTAAAACATTGGTCACGAGCCAACATTTTGACACTTGTGGGGTTGTTATCTTTTTTGAGTGAAAGGGGTGGGCCACAAGCACATGTGGATGGCAGTGGCGCGCGTTGGAATGAACGTGGAATCCGTCGGGCGTGCGAGTGAGAGGGTCGGGCGATTGCGTGCGGGAAGCATGGCTAACAAGTTTGAAGAAGAGACGGTTCTGCCTGTGTCAGTCAGTTGTTTTTATCTGGATCAGGTCTTAGATTCAAAGGTCAAAGTTTTCTAGAAGCACTTCAAATCCATCCATTAACAATTACTAACGCAAGCTCATAAAAAAATAATAATAATAATAAATACTAATGAAAGCGATCTTGTCGTGCGGCGCGACAAACTCCCAAGGGTTGCACAGCACCGATTTGCTCGTCGTTTGCTCTTTCCAACGACTATTGGACTGACGTGTTTGTTGAAGACTATCCAGCTGCTCATAGTACCTGACATTTCCCATGAATTTTAAAATTTTACTTTTATTTACCCTTAAGACATCCTCCATCAACGAGTTTTCCTTGGAAACGAGCAATTAGAGCTAATAAGTTAATAAAAAAGAACTAAAAGTTAAACAAAACAAGGAAAAATAATGTGCAAGATAATGGGAAGAAATAAAAGGTGTATTTAGATGAAAAAAATTTTATGTAAAAATTTTTGAATTAATAAAAAATGATATAGTATAATATGGGTAATGATGAAGATTAAAGAGAATAAAATTCAAAAAATACGTTAAATGTATAAGCATCTGTGTGAAAATAATTGAAACATAAAGTGTTTGCATGAGTAAATATGAAAAAATGATAGTTGTGGAAATTAAAAAAGTTTTTATTTTAAAAGTTTTTTTGTGGTAGTACCAAACGTATTCAAAATAAGTAAAGATAAAAATCATTTTAAAGTTATCTTCGGGATCATTTCAACATTTCGTAGTCTCCAAAAAACATGGAAGTCATCGTACCAATCGTTGACGCTATTGGCCATGGTGACGCCGATAGAGTACTGGTTCACTTAATCAGATGTTTCTTACCTTCCTCTACCGACATTTGACAGGCCTTCACGTAACACCCTAACAGTCGATGAACTTTTAACTCTCCTGACGCCAATGAACTAGACTTGTAGAATTTCTTCACTCGACATTATCAGGCTTGACACCAAGGAATGTTGGTAAATCTTGGATTTTTTTTTTCGCAATATCAAATTTCAGTAAAAAATAATAATATTATCATATTTGCCATGTTTGTCACGTAGAAGTTTTCCCTATACAATTATTGAAATAGTTATTCTTATTCTAATAATCATAGCGTACATCTTTTTTCGCTAAAATATTCGAGTTTTTATTTATATGCAATACATCCAAGGTAAAACTTAATAACTAACGTTGGTTTTCTTATATTGGCATCGTTCCTTTTTTTTTTTTTTTAATCTGCGTCTCATCATTCGGACATTTGAATTCGGCTAATAAATATGCGGTCCAAAAGTATTTCCCCAAGGGAGATATTCTCACGAATTAGGGTCGGTTCAGAATCATCTAATAAAATCGGTTTTTGAATGAGAATTTCGATAAAGAAAGGTTGTTATATGTTAAGAAATGAAAAATTATAATAAAGATAAGAAAAATAGTATTAAAAATGGAAAAGATAAAAATATTTGTAGATTGGAAAATGAGAGATTATACATGATGGATAAAAAGAGTAAATTTAAAAATGAGAAAATGTTTCTAAGAAAATAGATAAAATACGATGAACTTGAATTGGTCCTGACGGCTTCTTTGGAAGCATTCATCGATCATGAACAACTTCAAAGAGTAGATGCGTATTAATAAATGAAAGATAAGAAATTATGAGTGTGTTTTGTAATGAACAAAATTTTTAGTGAAAAATTTTGGAAAGTAAAAGTTGTTAAATGATGTGATATGATAGGGGTAATGATGAATAGTAAAGAGGATAAAATTAAAATAGATATGTTAGTTGTGTAAAAATAATTGAAAAATAAGAACATTGTATAAAAAAATATGAAAAAATGATTAAAAAATATAATAGTTGTAGGTAACGAAAAGTTTTAGATTGAAAATTTTTAACTTGACATGTTTTATTAATTACCAAACACATCCTATGTGAATAAATAAAGAACATTGAAAAAAATTAGAAATGATAAAACTCACCGGATTTTACGATAGCCCCTAAAGAACGGTTCTAATTCCTCGTCTAGCTAGTCCTTGCGCATGCAAAAGTAGCGCCAAATTATTTGCGTAAATTTCGGCGGACCGTTGAATACGTACTTCAAATGTAAAAAAATACGTGCACATATCAAATGCAAAAAAGAAATTATTATTGAACATTCTCCAGCTGGCGGCCAATTTGTCTTATTTGAATTTTTTTAACGAGTAAACTAATGTCTGAATTTTTATTTTTGTTTTTTGAAAACAACTAATGCCTGGATTTGACTTGTACAAATAATGGAACCCCATAAAATTTAATACTGGTTCAAACACCATAGACTTTCAACGAATGAAAGAGGTTCCCAGCACGGGTGGGATGCCTTGACAGGGATTCCAGCCCTCTTGTCAAGTCCCACTGTCTTCAACTCCATCCCCTTTTGTGTGATTTTTAGCGTTGGCCCATAGAATCGAAGACGCTTGAGTTCCAAGCAAACAGAGCAGCTTGACATACCGCGAACTGGAGTGGGGAAAAAACGTCCTAAAGAAGTGAAAAAGAAGATATCCAAAAAAAAAAAAAAGCGAAAAAGAAAGCGGTTGCCATGCACGCGTTTGGAGTGAAAATTCTAATCTTAATTTTAAAAAATCTTATTTAAGTCTATTTTTTGTATTGGATTGGGATAAGGACATTTTGATCCTTATATTTCTGCAATAAATCTTATGATAAATTCTGAGTCGATTTTAAGATAATATATTATGTTTAAAAAGCAAGTGAAAGTGTAATAGTTTTAAAATTTTATATACATAACAATATGAATTCACATTGATAAATTTAAAGGTTGGATGCTTTAACAATTTAATAGATAGTATAAGTAAAATACAATTACTATAATGAAGAGTTAGTAAAATATTCATTTTTGATAATTCTCATTACTACTTGACTTTGGTGCATACATTTGCTTATCTTCAACAAAAATAATATACATATAAAAATTTGAGTTATAATTAAAATTGCTAAAAATGAAAAATAATAATATTCATTCTTCATAGGGGCTAATAATATTGATAGTACATTTAGTTTATTGAGAAATTGTATGAAGAACGTAACTTGAAGAACATCTATGTAATAAAAAAGTAAAAAAAAAAGAAGTTATAAAGTTAAATACACATCTACACAAACTACATTTATATTAATAGGTTTTAAAATTAAACTCATATATTTAACAAAACTGCTTTCACATAAATAAGCTATCAAGTTATTAACAAAATTACGTAGGCTTGGGCAAGTTGGGACATAGTTGACCAATATTATCAAGCCAACTATACCTTAAAAAAAAAAAATTTAAAGTCGTTTGTTACACATATGAAATGCAAGGACTAAAAAGTGGATTTTTTTTTTTTTGCAAGAAATCTATATGCAAATCTAAGGTGTGTTTAGTTGGGGGTAAAATTTTTGATGAAAAGTTTTTGAGGTAGAAGTTGTCACATTGATAGAAAATGATATAATATAATAGGAGTAATGATGAAAAGTAAAGATAATAAATTTAAAATAGATAAGTTAGTTGTACAGATAGTTGTGTAAAAATAATTAAAAAATAGAGTAATTTGTATAGAAAAATATGAAAAAATAATTTAAAAGTAAAATAATTATAAAAAGAAAAAAATTTTAAATTAAAAATTTTTAGTTCACATGTTTATATCTCACACGAACACACCCTAGAAGCCTGCTGGGTCTTATTTCTGAAGGCGTAAATGCATCTCATCCGTCTCCACAGTCACACATGGCATTCCCTAGACCAGAAGGGAGACTAGGATAGGTGAGGTGGATGAAAAATTGAAAATCCTGATTTCCTGATCCATATCTTCTTTCCTTTTCAGGCGGGCCGAGAAAGTACTCTGGTTTCTGAAGTCTTCTGGAAACTAGCGGAGAGCATAGTCAAAATCAAGCATCGTCCGTCAATCAACGAAAAGCTCATCCCGATCTTCGATTTTCAAAACGATGCAATTTGCAAACCCGTCACACTTTGGATCTGTAACTGTTCGTAAAATGAAAGGTCGAGATTTTCCATCGGACTAGAATGGATAAAGATGTAAATCGACGGACCGAGAAAAGTTTCCCGCTCGACGGACCGAGCGCGTTCAAACGTCACGAAGCTCGCGTGAGTGCGAAGCGTGGCAGGGTACCCAGGCCCCTTGAAGGTTGAATTTCTTCATCATGTATGGAAAATGCCGCCACCTCTTTTACATTTTAAAAAAAGTGGGGAGAGTGATAATGACCAAAGAACAAGCAGAAGGAAATTTCGTGCCCATTTTTCCTCCTGGTTCTCTCCTCTTTTATTTAATATGTTCACAGGTTTCGAGTCAGTGCGTATTGAAAGCATTTCATCCGGGTTTTCCTCCATCTTCTTTTTCGCTTTCCTGCTCTGAGTGTCGGTAAAGAGCTGGACTTGGAGTGTCCTGTTTGCAAAGAGGAAGCTGTGTTCTCCTAGCATGATGAGAAACTGAGCATTGAGGGACGTGTTTGGTGTTTTCTCCTGAGATTCAATGGATAATTCGGACCTCTATCGAATGGGAAGCTTGCGTAGAAGTGGCTCTTCTTGGAGAGCCACGACCGATGTGTTCTCCCGATCATCTGCTGATGAAGATGACGAAGAGGCACTCAAATGGGCAGCGCTGGAGAAGCTGCCAACCTACGACCGCATCCGTAAGGGAATACTCAGTGGCTTTGCTGGGGAGCTGACAGAAGTTGATATTAGGAACCTTGGTTACCAAGAGAGGAAGAATTTGTTGGAGAGATTAATCAAAGTTGCTGAGGAGGACAATGAGAAGTTCCTGTTGAAGCTGAAAGACCGCATCGATAGGTGACCTCCTCTGTTTCTTTCTCGTACTAGTAGTTTCAAGCCTAGGGTGGCCGCCTCCTGCTAATCTCTTCTCTTCCCCGTGACCCTGTTTACAATTCTCTGAACAGAGTCGGAATTGAAGTTCCGACGGTCGAAGTTCGTTTCGAGCATTTGAATGTCGGAGCGGAAGTCTACATCGGCAGCAGAGCTTTGCCGACTCTCCTAAACTACATGGTCAACTTCGTTGAGGTACGCAGGACAGGAAATCCCAAGCTTACACATATATGATCTGTACTTGGGGGGAATTCAACTGATTTGTCGACCTTTGGTTGTTTGCGAAGGGGTTGCTGAACATTCTACATATTCTTCCTAGTAGGAAGAGGTCTGTTTCAATTCTTCATGACATAAGTGGAATCATCAAGCCCTGCAGGTGGGTCAGGATCATCAACTGCGATTCCCTTTTTTTCGGTTTTGTTTGTTGTGTCATCGGTGCAATCGACTGACTTCTCTGATTGAACAGAATGACTCTGCTTTTGGGACCACCAGGATCTGGAAAGACAACTCTTCTATTAGCTCTGGCGGGAAAGCTTGATCCAGAACTGAAGGTAGAAGGATTTTCCGAAGTTCATTGAAGTATTTGTATCGATTGAGCACAATCTGTTTGTTCACCCTTTTCTAAAAATGTCAGGTATCTGGAAGAATAACTTACAACGGCCATGGGATGGATGAATTCGTTCCTCAGCGAACATCTGCTTATATAAGCCAGAATGATGAACACATTGGAGAAATGACAGTGAGAGAAACGTTAGCTTTCTCTGCTAGGTGCCAAGGAGTAGGAAGCAATTATGGTGGGTCAAGCAGATATCTTCAGTTGGCAGAATTGAGTTATAAAGAGTTCGCAGTTTGCAGTTTCCGCTTAATGCTTTTTATCTTTCTTTTGATTTCTAGACATGCTAATGGAGCTTTCGAGAAGAGAAAAGGAAGCTAAAATTAAGCCAGATCCTGATGTTGATATATACATGAAGGTGAAGAGTGAAACCAAGAACTTACCTCTGCAATTACAATATTAGGGTGTGTTTGGGAAGATACGGAAGTAAAAGTGGGAAAGGAAAATTGAATAGTAGAGGTAATAGTCAGGAGTAAAGGGAATAAATTAAAATAGACAAGGTAGTTATATAAAAAGATATTAAAATAATTGAAATGAAGAGGTAGTATAAGAAAATTAGGTTGTTAGGTAGTCATATGAAAGACGAGAAGTGTTTAAGATATACACGGTAGAAATCTCAGTTATATTTGTTCGGTTTGTTTGTTTGTTTGTTTTTTTTTTTTTTTTGTCTCCGTAGTGTTTTGGGGGGCAGGCATGGGGCGAGCGTGAAGGAACGACAGGTTATGGGACATAAAAACAGTAATGAGTGCTCAACAGTCTGTGCTCAGTATCTGCTGACCCTTGAAGCCTTGAAAATGGTGACTAAATTTCTCTGTATTCACTTTTACAGGCCTCATCAATTGAAGGGCAAAAGGAAAATTTTGTTACTGAATATATTTTGAAGGTTTGTTCAATGCACAGGAAGATCCATTTTGATTGTAAAGCATCATAAACATGGAACTTAATCACTGCATTTAATTTATCTTTCGTTTTAAAATTGCAGGTCTTAGGACTCGAAATATGTGCTGACACAATGGTGGGAAATCAGATGTTAAGGGGAATCTCAGGAGGACAAAAGAAGCGTGTCACTACAGGTGAATAAATTTATAGAAGCACAACTCAACCCGTGCTTTTTGTCATTTGAAATGGACTGGAAATAGCTCTGCCCAGTTGAACAATAAGTTCAAAATTCAAATACCAAGTAAAATTACTCTGACACTGGACTTGAATAGAAAAATGCAATTTGGATGTAACTGTGTGAGTAAGATTATACTTGTTAGTTACAATTCAGGATGGTAACTTATTTTACTAACGGACTTGAGAATGTGCTTGATGATCACCATTCGATCATGGTCATTTATTTTTCTGACAATTCACAAAGCAAGTGTCCTGCTAACTCATGCTATTTTTTTTAATAATTATGATTGGTATAGGTGAAATGCTTGTTGGACCTGCAAAAACATTGTATATGGATGAAATATCAACTGGCTTGGACAGCTCCACAACTTTCCAGATTGTCAATTCCCTCAGACAGTCAATTCACATTCTGGGTGGAACTGCATTGATTGCACTACTTCAGCCGGCACCAGAAACGTATGACCTGTTTGATGACATCATTCTCCTTTCTGAGGGACAGATTGTGTACCAAGGTCCCCGTGATCATGTGGTTGAGTTCTTTGAATCAATGGGGTTCAAATGCCCTGAGAGGAAAGGAGTTGCTGATTTCTTACAGGAAGTAAGTCACAAAAACACATTCTTTTAACCTGCATTGGGCTGCAGCTCAAGGGCCAAAAAAAAAAAAAAAAAAAAATCCTATGACGTCAACATCTCAACAGAAGCTTGCTACATTTGTCTCCTACTAAGCAAGCATTTGAAAACGACTTCTAGCTTGCTTCTGTACATAATTGACAATCCGATAAAATCTATGGTAGCACCTACTAGGGGCTTCCATCATGGCCAATTGATAAACGATATTCATTTCAATCTCCCCTGAAGAGGAGCCCTGTATTTGATAAAAACTTTGCAAAATCTCTCATTGAAAGTGGTTGTTACTTGTCAGAATCATTTCTCATGGTGACACACCTGGATGCTCCATCAAAATTTGGACAGGATTATTTCAAGCTCTGCACCATTCAAAAATACTGCACTAAAATTTGATTACCATTGTCCCAAGTCCTGTTTGTCATATTCCAAGGAAAATGTGCCTACCAAATTAGATCATCTTGTTTTGCATATCCATTAGTGAATTGCAGTTCAGTTAATTACAACATGGAATCATTCAATCTGTTTGGATTATGGCTCAGTTAGCTCAGTCTTGCAACAATTAATTGTATCATCATATTGTTTGGTTCTAGAGAAGAAAGCCCAACACTAATCTAATTGTTTTGCAATATAGGTGACTTCAAGGAAAGATCAACAACAGTACTGGGCAAACAAAGATGAACCCTACAGATACATTTCAGTCAATGAATTTGCTGATGCATTCCAATCATTCCATGTTGGCCGCGGATTAGGAGATGAACTTAGTGTCCCATTTGACAAGAGAAAGAGCCATCCTGCTGCCTTAACTACTTCCAAATATGGCATTACTAAGATGGGACTGATAAAAGCATGTGCATCAAGGGAATGGCTCCTGATGAAGCGGAACTCATTCGTATATGTATTCAAAATGATGCAAGTAAGTTTTTTCTTTTTTTCTTTTTATTTTTCTAAACCTTGTTCATCTTATGGATTCTAGACTCTCAAATGCTTTGTTTCGTGGTCCGTTCTCTCTCATTTCAGCTTATTTTGGTTGCTTTCATCACAATGACGGTTTTCCTGCGTACAAAGATGCATCACAATTCCTTTGATGACGCAACTGTCTATATGGGTTCTCTATTTTTCGCACTTGTCACACTTATGTTCAATGGGTTCTCAGAGCTAGCCATGACGATTGCAAAACTTCCTGTTTTCTACAAGCAGAGAGACCTCCTCTTCTATCCTTCATGGGCATACTCACTCCCTACATGGGTTCTTAAGATTCCAATATCATTTGCGGAGGTTGCTGTGTGGGTCGGGTTGGTTTATTATGTCATTGGCTATGATCCAAATGTAGAAAGGTGAAGTTCCATCCTTCAAAATAGCATTCAGTTACAAGAAAGAGATAAATACCGATTACATTTCAGCAATGGTTTCTAACCATCAGCAAGTTGTGCTGCGTTTTATAGCATCCATTCAAAGGCCATCTTCTATTTCTCCCTTTCTTATTTTTACTCCACAATAACAAATAACTGTCAACTTCCTTTATGTTTCAGGATGTTTAGACAATACCTTGTGCTCTTCTTGATGAGCCAGATGGCATCAGGACTATTCAGACTTATGGCTGGACTGGGTCGGAACATGATTGTGGCAAATACGTTTGGATCATTTGCATTACTTGCAATTATGACTCTTGGAGGGTTCATTATATCTCGAGGTATAGCATGTCTAAGCAAAATACAGTGGCATCGTTAGAATTGCTAGGTCTTGTTAGAATGCTTAAACGAACTGTTTTGAGATAGCAGCTCCCTTTAGCACATACTCTCATGTTTATTCTCCAACTGCACTCTCTCGCTTTTCAAAATTCATTCCACCAATTGCCGCTTCCTGCTCCTGTAAATACATTGAAATTGCCTCTATCTTTCTACTGAGAATATAAATAGCATTATGCCACAGCCACAAACATTTTAACCATTTCCCTAGTACTAATTTGTATAGACCAGAATTAATTAGTTTTTTTTTTTTAAAAAATAAGAATCATATATGCTCTCAAGAATTAGCTAAATAATGCATGCCTATCAGCGTCGTTGGTTTATTTTTCTAACAGAAACATTGATTTCATTTCAGATGACGTGAAGAAATGGTGGATATGGGGCTATTGGATATCTCCCCTGATGTATGCACAGAATGCAATCTGCACAAATGAGTTTCTCGGGAAAAAATGGAGACGCGTAAGGAACTAACTTCCAGGCTATTGGAAAAGAAAATATACTATACTGATATCATGAAATGTCTGAAATCGTGGCTTGATTTTTCATTCTCTCTCTCTCTCTCTCTTTGGGCACAGATTGCTCTTGGATCAAATGAAAGTTTGGGCATCCAAGTCTTGAAGGCTCGTGGAATTTTTACTTCATCTTATTGGTATTGGATTGGAGTGGGCGGATTAATCGGATTTGTGCTCCTGTTCAATGCCCTGTTTACTGGTACTCTTACATATCTCAACCGTGAGTATCTATGCACTACGTTGCTAGCTAAACAGTTTTTAATATTTGGATGCCGTCATAGTTTGAATCTAATTCTAATGTTCAGAGGCAAATGCCTTTCAGCTTTGAAGAGAAGTCAAGTGATTCTATCAGAAGAGGCCTTGATGGAAAAGCATGCCAACAGATTGGGGGATGTTGATGGTATTGAACTTTCATCTAGGGGAAATTCCTCCTCTCGTTCAAAATCTAGAAGAAGTGCATCTAGATCTGCTATGACCGAAATGACCAATGAAACCAACAGGAACAAGAAGAAAGGGATGGTCCTTCCTTTCTCACCTCTTTCAATAACCTTTGAAGAAATCAAGTACGCTGTAGACATGCCACAGGTAACTTAAGTTCCAAGTTAATAATAAATTGGCTTGACAATCATCTATCACAGACAAGGCAGAGCATGCATTCACATCAATCCAGGCCTCAACAATTGTGTTAAATACTAGGATAACTAACTACAAAGGTTTTAACCATCTGATTTTGATTGAATAAAGGAAATGAAAGCTCAAGGTGTTCCTGAAGATAGACTGGTACTTCTGAAGGGCTTGAATGGAGCCTTCCGGCCTGGAGTTCTTACAGCATTGATGGGTGTCAGTGGTGCTGGGAAGACTACCTTGATGGATGTCTTAGCAGGAAGAAAAACTGGTGGATACATAGATGGGACGATCAAAATATCTGGCTACCCAAAGAAGCAGGAGACTTTCGCCCGCATTTCAGGATATTGTGAACAAAATGATATCCATTCACCCCATGTCACTGTGTATGAATCCATCCTTTATTCGGCATGGCTTCGATTACCTGGTGAAGTGGACTCTTCAACAAGACAGGTTGGTAACATAAATGCAACAGACTCGTCGCTAGGGCAGTGATTTTGGATTCTCCTCATGCATGCTTCGTATTAAGCAAGTTGCATTGTCTGACATTTTTGTAAATTTAATTTGTGAATGACAGTGTATGATACATGGCGATATTGGATAATTAGATTGTCATGTTTATTTTGATGGCTAACAATCCGCATTGGCATACTCCCCATGATGCATAACCTGGATCTTGCATGCATGCAATTAAGGATATGGAATGACCAAAAAATTGCTCATTCAATAAACATGTTTCTTGGATGACTTCATTCTGTTTGAGGATGGACTGACTACTGAGCACAATGATTTCAGATGTTCATCGAGGAGGTCATGGAACTTGTGGAGCTGTCATCCCTAAGGGATGCACTTGTGGGGTTACCGGGGGTGAGTGGCCTGTCAACTGAGCAAAGAAAGAGGCTGACCATTGCGGTAGAGCTTGTGGCCAATCCCTCTATAATATTCATGGATGAGCCTACTTCAGGCTTGGATGCTCGTGCTGCAGCAATTGTCATGAGAACAGTCAGGAACACAGTGGATACTGGCAGAACTGTTGTTTGTACAATTCATCAGCCCAGCATTGACATATTTGAGGCATTTGATGAGGTGAGGGATGCAAAACTTAAAACGTTTTCACTTTTCTTTTGCAATTTATGTACTGAACGTCCAGTTAAATCTTGTCTGCTTGCAGCTATTCCTTATGAAACGAGGAGGAGAAGAAATATATGTCGGTCCGTTGGGTCAACATTCTTGCCAGCTGATCAAGTACTTTGAGGTGAGGCTAAATGATTATGAAGCCATGGAAAACAAACTTTTCCTTCACTTTTTTCCTAGAAAATCTTCTTAGTCTATTCATACGCATACCACTTTGCTGGATTTCCTTGCAAGATGGGGAGCAAATTTGTCAAGTTGATACCTTGTGAAATTTCCTTCTGAAATCATATTAGTCCATCAATGAAAATGGACAATGCATAATGCAATCGGTAGCAGGATTGTCTAATCTTGGTTCTTGTTACGTGCTAGTGGACTCACCTCATTTACTGGTCTTATGTAACACAAACTGCCATGTTGGCGCATGCTGAGACAATGCTGTGAAGCAGTTTTTACATTCAATTGCATTTTCTCTCGTAATTAAAGATACTACTAGGTATGTTCTATCCATGCAGGCAATTAATGGAGTTAGCAAGATAAAAGATGGGTACAACCCTGCAGCATGGATGTTGGAGGTGACTTCTCCAGCTCAAGAAGAAATTCTGGGTGTTGACTTTGCACAGATATACATGAACTCTGATCTTTACCGGTAAACTGTCTGGGACTTTACCCAAAAACCATGACCGAATTATCAGCAGTATATACATTAGTCCTAAAGATATATCGTTTTACTGCAGGAGAAATAAAGTGTTGATCAGGGAACTGAGTTCTCCTCCTCCAGGATCTCAAGATCTCTACTTCCCGACGCAGTATTCCCAGCCCTTCGCCACACAGTGCATGGCTTGCCTATGGAAACAGCGCATGTCATACTGGCGGAATCCTCCGTACACTGCTGTTCGGGTTCTCTTCACAACATTCATTGCTTTGATGCTTGGGACAATATTTTGGAATCTTGGCTCCAAAACGTAGGACATGTGCATGGACTATTTCACTATTTCAAAAGCTTATATTTCATTTTGACACTGACTAACCTTGAGTTTGTTTCTCTGAACTGTAGGAAGGTGCGGCAGGATTTGTTCAATGCAATGGGTTCCATGTATGCTGCAGTTATGTTTATAGGAATTCAAAACGCATCATCAGTGCAACCAGTTGTGGCCGTTGAACGAACAGTGTTCTATAGAGAGAGGGCAGCAGGAATGTATTCAGCTTTACCGTATGCATTTGCACAAGTAAGCATGTTATGCGGCAGAACAAATCCCCTTACAACATCATCTTATAATATTATATGCAATTCAGAAATAAAATTTTGATTTGCTGTCCCTTGCTGATTGTTACTCTCATCCTACCCCACCTTAGCTTATTCTGATCCACTTTCAGGTGGCAATTGAGTTCCCCTACATCCTCGTTCAAACTCTGATTTATGGAGT
The DNA here is from genome assembly GCA_035584095.1 of Annona squamosa. Lineage (NCBI taxonomy): Eukaryota > Viridiplantae > Streptophyta > Magnoliopsida > Magnoliales > Annonaceae > Annona > Annona squamosa. Next base: position 5,896,988 of record JAXCLR010000105.1, read on the forward strand.
GATTGTCTATGCGATGATTGGGTTCGACTGGACTGCTGCCAAGTTCTTCTGGTATCTCTTTTTCACGTACTTCACATTTCTCTACTTCACATTCTACGGGATGATGGCAGTTGGCTTGACCCCAAATCATGACATTGCGGCAATTGTCTCTTCTGCTTTCTACTCGATATGGAACCTATTTGCAGGCTTTGTAGTTCCTAGAACAGTAAGTTCTCAGGATTCCCTCTAATACTTTGATCATGTTTTCCTTGCTGAAAACCTTGACTGAATCTTTTCTGATTTTCACAACAGAAAATACCCATATGGTGGAGATGGTATTATTGGGGTTGTCCTGTCGCTTGGACCTTGTATGGATTGGTGGCTTCGCAGTTTGCAAAGGATCATACTCCCATGGACGACACTGGCGAGACCGTCTCAGATTTCCTGAGGAGCTATTTTGGATTCAAGCATGACTTCTTGGGTGCAGTTGCCGGTGCCATGATCGGGTTCACTGTGCTATTTGCCTTTGTCTTTGCCTGGTCAATTAAGGTGTTGAACTTCCAAAGAAGATGAGGTCCTCAGGACGTGTTTCACAAGCATCTTTTCCTCTGGCAGTTGTGGCTCCAACCTTATCTAAAACATGTTGCGTGGATGCTTTTTTGAAGTTTTGGGTGATTCATGCTCTTCGGATACTTTTTTTGAAGCTTTAGATTGATTGATTTATCTCCAACCCTTTAAATGCATGAAGACGGCCCAAACTTTTGCAAACGAAGCCTGTTTGGGCAAGCTTTTGTAGTTTGCTACGTGCTACTCTGTATTTTCGATTTTGCATTGGATAAAAACCGCACCCTCATGAGATTATACATGTGTAATAGTATATTATTTTATATTTTAATTTTTTTGCATGCAGATTGCATCTATCAACTCTGGATAAGAAAAATGGTCCTGGATGATTGGTTTTTTTGTTTGGTTAAAGTCAGTACTGGGCTATAGGAACGTTCCATTCATTCCACTATCTAAGTTAGCATCGCAAGTCCCAAGAAACTTACAAAACCCATCACGTAAATGGGAACTAAAATGATTAGTATATAATCGATTCGAGAGCCCAGGAAGGTCTAAAGGAATGATTGAGGAGAGGCTAGTGATATAGCCTAAAGACTAAAGAGAAGCAAAATGTGCATCTAGGGAAAAATTCCTCCAGGTCAATACAGTAAAATCTTCAAAGATCATAATAAAGAAATTTAAAAAAATCTTCCAAGATCTAATGTCATATAAAATGTTGTCTAACAGAAGACTCTGACGCCATGTTAAAATGGTTAACGTGAATTATTGACGAAGTCCAAAACTGCACCTGAGCCATCAATAGGACACATGACGAAGGGAACAAAGAGAGGTGGTTATTCAGGTGAAACCATACGCATCAACAGGCAAGAAAGTAAGATTCTCTCCCATTTTCAAGACTCAATATGTATACAATCCTTCCTTTCTTTCTTCCCCCTGGGGCTTTCCACTGGGAGACAGTAATCGGTTAAAATCTTCCGAAGAGCCTTATTTGCAAACCGACATCACGAGCCTAATAATTTGATAAATCATTTGCCTCGCACAATACGAGAACTCCATAAGCTACTTTAAAAATGAACTCAATATAGACATTGATTCTATGAAATACTCTACGTTCGTTTCTTTCCAGCTGCTACGCTCGAATCAGCATGGCTCCAACAGATTTCCACCTAGGCCGTTCATTTCTAACACCGCCTCCATCTACTTCAACACTTATTGCAAATCTGTAGGAGTTGCCTACCGTCGAATCCTATGTCGCAGCCTCATCCCTCTTTTAACTTATTAATAAGTCTGATGTCTAGATGAATATCCATAATCTTTCTAACGGAAAGCCCATTGAATATATAAGATTCGCATCGTCCTGACTGGGTAATCTTACTTTATCTATTTTTGTCATTCTAACGGTACAACTATCAGGTGAACCGGGACATATCCCAATGATATCACATCCACTGAGCATTCGTGGGATCCAGAGGGGAGCGCTATCTCCTTACAATGATGTAATTAAAAAAAAAAAAAAAAAAGTACAACTACCAGAGCATAAAATGAATTACCAGAATCCAAAATTCAGCCTGAATGATATGGATAAGAAAATCTTCCCCAAAACATCTCTGCATCCTAAGCATTTGCAATTTAGCATCATATGCTAACTCATAACATCACAATCATTTAAACATTATCAACATTAATGGAAGGCAAAGAGAATACAATAGTTTGAACATATATAAGTCCTGGATCCGCATCTAAACGGAAGACCCAAATTTAGAAGAATAGTAGGAAATGTCAAGGAAAGGGAGCATACTCGGCAAAGAGGCCCGTGGAGGCGAAGGTCGTCGTCCTTCCAGCGACATGCCTTCGAAATCGAAAACAGGAAACGTCTAAGGATGCCGACGACGTCTGCGAAGTTGGGATGGAGAACAACATAAAAATCTCCCTGCAAGAGCGCACGCATGCTATGATATCACAACCCCATTCCCCACAAGTCCAACAAATTAGAAGCGGCGTCGGAGATACTCCTCGCCTGGTGGGGTCCCGTGCGGGTGTGGCTCGCCAAATGGTCTCTGCCGATGATGGGTCAAAGTTCCAAGGGCCCCGGAAGTAGAGTTAATACGTGTCCGGGATAGAAACTAGGACAACCGTTGGCCGTTAAAATTTAAGGACTATTTTCCTTGTCCATTCCTGATTTTGCCATTTCTGAGCACATTGTTATTTTTCAAACTTACGAACTTTAGGAAGCATTTTTGGCATTAATAGTAATAGAATGATATTACTTATTCAAAAAAATACTTTTCTAATTTCCAGAAAAATTTCAAAATATGCATATAAAATTTTAACCCTAATTCATAAGGGACTTTTTTAAATGCACCCAGGTGTACTTAGCTTCCGTGTACCAAGTGTACTTAGCTTTCATGCACTCAGTGTATTTAATCTTTTTTTTTATATTTTTGTGAAATTTTTTTCTACAACTTTAATCTAAGTATATTTAATTCTATGTATTGATTTTTACTAATTTTGAAGACTTGTAAATATTTTTTGGATTTTTAAAATAAGTGGTATTTTAGTAATTCACAAATTACGAAACTACCACTGATTTTAAAAAATTCAAAAAAATATCTACAAATTTTCAAAATGGGTAAAAATTGATACATATGTTAAATATACCTATATTAATAGTTATGTAAAAATTTTAAAAAATGTAAAAAATAGGTTTTAACACCTAGGTGCACCAAAGTTAAGTGCATCGAGGTGCACTAGATCTCATTTCAATTCATAATATACTTACACATTTTCGATCATTTCTATCATATTCATGAAATTTTTCCAAAATGGCTCTTATACTAATGCAATTGGCAACAAAAATGGTTGTTATTTGCCAAAAAAATGACTAATGCAGAGGATCAAAGGATATTCTCACATGCGTGGTAGACTAAAAGTATGATTACGGGAATTTGGAAGTAGGGAATAGATAGAATTCTAAGAGTAATTGGAGTTTCTTTTTTTTTTTTTTTTTTTTTTTTTGATGGAAGGATAGCCTCTGCCCCTACAATCTCTCAATTTGAGAGAAGGGAAGGACAGCGGAATCCGCTGAATTCATTTCCAAAAAATTGTCTATACAAATTTTCCCAATAATAACTTGGGGTGGAACACCCCACCACAGATGATTAGCCTCACACGAGGCGGATACCAAATCAGCGAGGGAGTGCGCAACTGCGTTTCCCTGCCTTAATACATGATGAACAGAAAAAAACTCTGATGA
>JAXCLR010000105.1:5900883-5949649 GCA_035584095.1 Annona squamosa
GCAAATCCATGTCGATCCGCAAGACATCGGCAATCCATATTAATCTTGACAAAGCCTCCAGGGGGTTTAGTCCATCTGGTTGCCAAGGCATCACAGCTCAACCCCGGGTGTGGCACCAAAAGCGCCGATCTGTGTTGATTAAGATAGTCTCTACACCATGCGATAGTCCCAGCAAATTGTGGTAGGACCCCATCCTCACGGAGCCTGTTGCGAAGGAACCAGATTCGCCAACAACACAGAATGAAGAGGGTGAGATCATCGCGCCGCTTGTCACGAACACAAGCCTCAACAGCCCCCACAACCGATCGCCCAAGAGGGTCCCCCCTCAACACGCATCTGCAAATATCCCTGGTCACCGCGCACCTGATAAAAAGATGATTTACATCTTCAATTTCATCCCTGCAAAAAACACATCGTAAGTCCATGACAATACCTCGGCGATTGAGGTTTAGTAAGGTAGGGAGAACATCCTTGACCAATCTCCACCCAAATATGACAACTTTTGATGGGAGCGGCAAACGCCAGATTGCACGAAATATGCCGACCTGAATCTGTGAATCGGACCCACCACATAGCATCCTATAAGCAGACTTGACAGAATAAGACCCATTGGGTTCGTGAACCCAAAACATGGAATCATCCACAGCAATCCTGGGAAGGGGAATCGAATTGACTTCCGCCCAGCAGTTCTCACCCAATGCCGCAACCACGCGATCCCTATTCCATGTATTTGTAGCCCCGTCGAAAAGGTGGTTGACAGTCATATCATCCGGCATAGATGAAGGGAGAGGTCCGACTTTATAAACTTTGTTTTGCAGCCAATTGTCGAAGAACACCTTCACCCGCGCCCCGTTACCGATCCGCCATCTGCATCCCCTCAGAATCACATCTCTCGCTTTCAATATGCTCCTCCAAGTGAAGGAGTCCGCCGGTTTCTCGACACAATTCCAAATGTCAGAGTTCGGGAAGTATTTGGCCTTCAGGACTCTGTGACAAAGGGAATTAGGAAATGTGATCAGTCTCCAGACTTGCTTGGCCAGAAGAGCGCAGTTGAACTTAAAGAGGTCCCTGAATCCCATTCCCCCGCTGCATTTGGGCTTGCACATATCTTTCCATGCCACCCAGCTCAACTTCCTCTTCCCGTTCTTCTCACCCCACCAGAATTTGCTGAACATGGCATTGACCTGATTGCAAAAAGATTTAGGCATTAAAAAGATACTCATCGCATATGACGGAATGGCCTGAGCCACTGCCTTGATTAATACCTCCTTCCCTCCTCCTGACAGCAGCTTGCTTTTCCATCCATGAATTCTCTTCCAGATACGGTCCTTAATTGGAGTTTCTTTAAAAGATCTTCCAATGACCTTAAAAAGATTCTAGGAGTTTTCCTTATATATCAAGCTTAGAGCTAGTTGTCATCATCGACGAATTACACGAGTGGTGAGCAGAATATCTATTCTGCTCATGAACATGGAATGAATATTTGTCCATCGGTGGATATTTTGGAAGATTTTTTCTACGTGTCTTTTAGCTACTGAAAATTAGGAACTTTGGATTTACATGGCCCTTCCAACTAATTTACTTATTCTAATGTATGATTCAATCATTTCAAACTTTCTTTTGTCTCTTCCCATTGAAGTTGGCATGAGCTATTCTTTATCACTCTAGTGGGTCTTCTGATATTATTGGTTGAGGGACAATCATGGTCTTTTTGGATGCCCTTGACAAATGGTCAATTATAGGAATGGATTGAGATTCCGCCTTTAGGACCCAATTGTTTCAACCTTCGTACATTTCTCCCACAATTGATACAAACTCTTCTTTTCACACACCCCTATTCTCCATTACAGCTAGCCAAACTACAAATCATAATAGCAACAAAATTTCATTGATAGCTTCTATTTGCTACTTGCTTGGGTATGGTTAATTTTAAATGCTAAAAATGTTAAAACTAGAAAAATTGGAAATCCTAAATCTAAATAGTGATAGCATGTGTGAGAAACAAATTTCAGAGAAAATTCGTGAATATCGAAGAAATAATTTAAAATGCATGAATATATTAGAAATTAAAATTAATGAGTATATTTGAAAATTTTCCATTTATTATTCCAATCTATCCTTTTTCTCATACCACACATGATAACCTTACTTTTTATATTTACAATATTATCTTTTCATCCTCAATACATAATAGTCATTCTAATCCAAATCTAATCACTATATCTTCTGTTATCCCATCCAATTGAATAATGAGTGTTGATTTAATTCACCGAATGCGTTTAACATTTCTTTAGTTTTTTGAATTTTTTTATAAAACTCTTAATATAAGTATATTTAACATGTGTATCAAGTTTTTTTTGTTGCATATTCGTAGATGTTTTTAAAAAATTTTAAAATCTAATATCTAAATTTTTAAAATTAATGGCATTTTTAAATGAAAACACCTGTAATTTAAAAAAAATTAAAAACTATCTTCAAATCTCAAAAAATGATAAAACTTAACACGTTTGTTAAATACATTTACATCAACGATTACATAAAAATTTTAAAAAAATTTAAAAAATGAGTTAAATACACGACAATGTATCAAAACTAAATGCACCAGGTTGCATTTAAAAATGTTCCTTAAATAATTCGCCCTTGGAAAACACTGTTGCCATCAATTATGAACAAACTTTGATTTCTTTTAAAATAGTCAGGGCTGGTCAAAGAAGAGTATTTTACAAACATTTGTTCGTGGGCAGGGATAATATTTTTACAGAATCCATAATCATATGTTAGAAAAAACGATGAGGAGGAAATTATGAATAGCCCCGAATCTCTACATCCGTTTTCTTTTATTTCCAATGTATGGCTGATAAAATGGCCTTTTTTTTACAAGTGGCTTAGCGAAGCAATATTATCCCGTGCTGGTTATCTTAAATTTAATCGAAAGATAAATATTCTCACCGCTCGATTGGCAGATTTAATTAATAAAATAACTCCCAGTCACTTTCAAAGCAATTCTGTGCGAATTCATCCTTTTTACTAGACTTCGAATGGCGTTCCCACGTGATTGCTGCGGGCCTCCGTGACATACTCAATCCACTAATAATAAAATTTCACAAGTCCCATGGAAATTTTCAACGCGGACTCAAAAGTGCAGGACGAGTCAATCATCACTCGGGCTGAATGATTTCGTATAAATAAAACAGATAATCTTTGGTTTGCCATTAGAATCTTTGACGTGTCATAAAGGAATTAATTAAGTGTGGTGGTTTATCCGATCAAGGCCTGAAAACCGACAATTGCCAGTGGTTTTGCTGTAGATTTTACCATTATTTGGCCGTGAGTACGTTTGACAGTGATAAGAGGGTTTTGTGCTGGTAATAAATAAATAAATAAAAAGTAGTTTTTAATTTTCTACTACTTGCTTTTGTTTGTTTCTCATTAGTTTTCTCCTGTGAAGAGAATCTCCCTTCATCTTTTCTTTTTCCTTTTCCGCTTATGAATATAATACCGCTTTGTCGTTTCTAATAATTGAAGATAATTGAGACCGACCTACCCTGTTGTTTCCGATAATCGAAAAATATAAATTCTACCGGAAACACGATTAGCATTTTAATAAGAAAACGACAGAGAAACTCTAGGAGCAATTAATAGCCGACATACTTATTTCGTGGAACGGAAGGCCCGTGGAAGGTCGGAGAACAACCAACCGTCTCCCTCGAGCGGCGCTCTGCAGACGACACAGCCGACGGTGAGACGCCAGGTATGACTGCTCTGAGCCCGCCACCGACCGATCTCAACTCAAACTTCCTACAGACCACGGACACGGCGATTGGGTCTACATTGCAACTTCAAGGACGAGGATTTCAGGTCGTCACCACCGTTGAGTTGTAATGAGATGAAATCTAGAATGTTGCTCGTCATGCAACATTATCAACGCGTGGCCTTTCCGGTCCGTATCGCACTCAAAACTCATCCGTAGAGGCCATGCATCTCATTTAAGGTCCAGTCCACACTGGTGCTATCTTCTTTATGTGTTCGTGTGTATAACATATCCCTAACAAAAATATCAGCACTTTATACTGGCTACACAGGAATCTATGCTGCTATTTTATTTCACTTATATTTCAAAAATTTTCAATTCAGTCTTATTTATGCAACCAACCAATATATGTTAATTTTTTTTTATTATTATTAGATATAAGGAAAAAGAACACCAACGAATCTTATTTTAGGTTATATCAATGTTTTAACTCAGTTACCGGTGAACTATTATTGCGGCAAGCATTTTTGGAAAGATCTAATAGCGGGAGTGAAAAAAAAACTAAAATCGAAAAAATTTTAAGACGAGCTAATCGTATGATTATAGAGTTAATGATTAAAAGTAAAAAAAATGAAGTTAAAATAGATAGAATGGTTAAAAATATGGAAAATAATTGAAAAAAATATAATATTTTTGTAGTAAAGATGATAAATTATGTTAAAAGATGATTAATAAGAAATGAAAAAAATTATATTTTAGTTTTATGTATTATCAAAATACCCAAATAATATAATCATAACCAAAAGATGTTTCTAACCTAATCGCAATCTAGTTTCTAGTTTTTCATCTAAATAGGCAAGACATTCTAATTAAACTGATTAATATCCAACTAGATATTTGATCAATTCCAGTTAGACCAATTGAACTGGATGTCAATCTAGTTTTTTTCTTTTTAATTTCTTGCAATGTGGCATGTGTACTTAAAACATAATTTAATTTAATGGTGCAACTTAGATTTAATGAAAACTAAATTGCTTTATCCCAACTCCTATTTATAAGATCTAAATTTAAATGCATTTATGTAAATTTAATTTAGATTGAAATTCGGAGTGATAACTTTTTGTTAGTAACCCTCATTTCTGTCACAGTGCAGACGGGGTTCAAATGATTGTGGCTACAAAAGTTGCATAGTATGGAATTGGTGTTAATTGTCTTTCCTAATAGTGAGAAAATGTTCACGGTAGAAGAATGTTAGATGTATATTAGGATATTGTTGAAAATTTGTAAGAATTTTTTAGGATATTATAAAAAAATTTGTAAGAGTATCTCAATGCTTAGTTGGTAAATATCAGTGGAGATAATTCTAAAATACTCCAAAAAAACCAGTTAAAAATTCGAATTTAGGTCCCATTTATTGATGGGGAATTGATGCTTCCCATTTGAACTAAAAGTATGGTCTCTTATTGTGTGATCGTTCAGATAAAAATAGAATGATATACTTCTAAGTTAGTTGTAAATATGTAAGAAAAAAAAATACATTATCTAACTAAATTTTAAAAAACATAGCATTATAAACTATTTTTAGAAAAGTTTAATCTTTTAAAACGAGATAAAGGAAATATCAATAAATTAAATAATATAAATATAAATATAAATAATTTAATTTATTTATAACATAATTTCAACATGACAAATATAGTATATAAATAATGTAGAATGCATAAATAATAAAATAATATAAGAAGCATAAATAATAAAATATTATTTATATAATATAATACATATTAAATATAAATAGTAGCATTCCATGGCTTTGGGGTTTAAGCGAGCCCTAAATCAATTTACAAATGAATTTCCTTGGATTCGGGGCTTGGCTGGCCAAATCCACACAAATTGCACCCCACTTTAATTTGCATTTCATCCATGTCGAAAACGAGTGGACGGACCAATAAGTGATGCCATTTCATGGTCGTTACATTAAAAAGCAAAAAAATTGCAATCATGTGACAGTTGGCAATTTTCGCTCAATCGCAATCACCTAACTGTTATACTATACACATCCACCGAGTCAACATGAACCAGATGTTAACTCTTGTGTAGCCGCAACTTCTCTTTAAGATGCGGATGCCACCATTTTCTGATAATTGCAGACTCGTATGTTCTCTATAATTTACGCTCACCAGTTTAAAAAAAAATAGAAGATAAATAAATTAAGAATTTTGTATCATTTGAAACACCCCTCAAAGAGATGCTTGGTGATGAACATCAGTGAGATGATGTGGGATTTCGTAGAAAACTTATCTCTTCCACATTTTCCAATCAATCATTTAATAACTCAATAATCTTATTTTTCCAAATTTACCTCTAAAATCTAATCAATTTTCTTCTTTTTATCTTATTTGTTTCAAAATTTTTTATATGTTTCATATAAATTACACAATTATCAAAATATTTCTTTTTTCATCTCATGCTAAAATTTTACAGACATTTCCATTACCAAACTTCCATAGCAAACTAGTACGCAAGCTTGCTAACAACATTTTTAGATGAAAGTCATCTAACATTAATCATGAAGTGTCCAATTCAATGCACAATCAAAACTTCTCCACATTTGGCCATTGGGTCCTAACATAGATGATGTATAAAAAGTTCATTTTTATCTAAACTCACAAGTGTTCCTACTAATTGAAAACTACTTTATTAAAATTTTAACTTTACTGTACGGTTTTCCTTGTTAGATAATGACCGAAAACCTCTACACTCATATGTTAATTATATGTACATCCAATGAGTAGGGAAGAATAAGGAGGGAAATATAAGAGGAAAAAAGTTATAGAATATTTTTTTTTTAAAAAAAGAGTAATATGAAGTGACAGATATATCAATAAGAGTAAAAAAATCAACTGAAATACCTCAATATTTAAAGTATAATTGTGTTTAAAATTTTGAAAAAAATTATACAAATATAAAAAATGTGAAAATCTAGTTTCTATGTTAAATATATTTGCATTAATAAGTTCACCGGAAAGAAAGTAAAAAATTATGTTAAATAAGTTTTTTAATATAGACTAAGTAAGTTATTACTTAGCACAAGCTAATAGGATTATTTTTCAAAATTAAAAATAGAGAAAATAATAGAAAAATACGGTAGTTAAAATGTCATGTACATTGTATAAAAAGGAGTACTGTAAAAAGAGAAAATTTCTTCCTATCAAAGGTAGTGTTAATGCTTTTTTATATATATAATTTAGTCCCACTTTTTTATTTTAAAAAATTGAGAAGTTGCTTTTTGAAAAACAAAATAAAAAATCAAGTTTTGGCATTTCTCATCTTCATCTATTTTCATCTTACTTGTGCTAAGAAGTATATGGGAGAAAAGAACCACAAACTCGCATAGGAGGGAGCATAATATTATTTTGGGGGGCAATCATATAAAAGTAAATTATAATTTAAAAATATTTTTAAATTATAAGGGAGTTTTTTGAATTTTCCTGCATACGCTCACGTTTTAGATTCCAAAGGTTGCTCTTTTTCTCATTTTCATTCATCTTTATTCTTACCTTACCTTATGTTTAAATCATAGAATATAAAGCCGTGGCTTCCAAATTTTCAAAACTAATTATACAAATCATCAAGTTTTTCATTTGAAATTAATATTATATATTTAAAATTTTCATATAATATTTTTCATTAATACAGCAAAAATATCTTCCTTTCTTCAAAATTACAATTTTTTATTAGCTCTTTTAATGGCACCTCATTCATTTTTATTTCAAAATATTACAATAGCCTAATTTTCACCCACTCGGGGCACTATGTTTCCATAATCAATCATTTGTCAATTAATTTAAAATGAAGGTTCTTGGAAGTCAAGGTGAAGTCGGCTGATTGCTTCATTAAATCCATTAGACGTGAAACGTGCTGTCCTCTTTGTCGAGAATCGCCATGGTGTAGTAGCGACAGTAACTTGGATGGGTGGATGTTTGCCAAATCCGAGAATTCGAAGCCTGTAATATTTCTGGGTATCTTCTAGCCATTGTCATAATCATCAACACGAACTAGAATCGACCAATGATTATTAATTGGCACTAAAGAACCCCACTTGAGAGAGAGAGAGATTAAACATCATTCGAACATGATTCAACGTTAGATGATTTTTTCTAAAAACTAATTTCTGAAATTAGAAATGAAATATTTTCAGAAAAAAACATTGGACCTAAGATGATCGGTCTATTGAACTGTTGATCGGCTTGATGAGCTTGATGAAAAGCAGCAGCACGTCGAACTGTAAGTTGCTTCCCCAAGTACCACCTCCTCAAAGTTTTGTCATTGTTAGCCGTTGTTCGGTTCGACATTGAGTTTGGGTAATTTGGGTGTTTTTTTCCATTAATATTTAAGAGCTGTGCAATCTTTCTTTAAAAAATTATCTAAACATGCAACGGTAAAAAATAAAAAAAAAAAAGTTGCTGCCGAAGTATAGATTCTTTTCTGTCTCCGTACAGATGCACGTGTTTGGCGAGTGGAAAAAGCTAGAATAATTATCTGCAACTCCTCGTAATTTCTGATAATTGTAAATAGTTCTCTACGATTATACTTCGGGCCCGGATGCACTTAAGCAGGCGGGCCCCACGTGGGGGATGGGGATGGTACTTTTACTAATTCGATGCGACGAACGGGGTTGCTTTGCAAATTAAAATTTTTTATTATTTGGTGCACGTTGCACTTGCAATAGAGTTGCCACCGTTTCCGTTTTTTTTAGAAAATAAATAAAACCGCAGTACTGCATGCGAGAGGAAGCACAGCCAAAAGGAGAGACGGAAATTTCCAGTTCGTTTCGTTGTCCCTATATATATATAACATCTTCTGAGATCCCGTAGAACAGAACTCGAAACATTTGATCTGGGTTTCCTCTGAGGAAGAAAACCGCCCAATCTCTCTTTTTTCTTTCTTCTCTTTGAGCTTTCTTGAGCGGGAAAAGCTCATTTCTCCTGTAAATTCGAAGCTCTCCATTTTTTGAATTCTTTGTCACTTGCATTGTAGTGTCAAGAGTCATTTCCAGATTCTGTTTCGGAGAACGAGATCATCATCTTTCAGTCTCGAAGAATCCTGTTGCGTTTTGGTGGAATCGCGTCCCATCACTTCAGACATTGTACTGGAAGTTGGGAAGAAGATCTCCGCGCGTGCAGTATCTTTTTGGGATCCAATGGATAACGCCGATCTCTACAGCGTTGGTAGTTTGCGCCGGAATGGCTCTCAATGGAAGAACACGACACTGCAGGATGTGTTCTCACGATCGACTAGGGACGAAGATGATGAGGAAGCATTGAAGTGGGCTGCTCTTGAGAAATTGCCTACCTACAACCGGCTCAGAAAAGGAATACTGAGCGGAGTCGTTCCTGGACAGCTTAAGGAAGTTGATATCAAGAATCTTGAATACCACGAGAGGAAGAACTTGTTGGAGAGGTTAATAAAAGTTACTGAAGAGGACAACGAGACCTTCTTGTTGAAACTCAAACAGCGAATCGATCAGTAAGCTCCACCAACTTTCTGTTTTGCTTCCCACCCCCCCGCCCCCCAAAATCTACATTTGAGGACTTTTAGATCTTCTTTTCCCCTTACACTGTTGAAAAAAATTATGGCTCTTTCGCGTGTTTCTTAACAGAGTCGGCATTGAGATTCCCACGGTTGAAGTCCGGTACGAGCATTTGAATATCGAAGCAGAAGTTCTTGTCGGAAGCAGAGCTTTGCCATCTATGTTCAACTTCGTCTATAATTTCATTGAGGTATACGCATTGGATTATCAGTAAAGAGAAACACGGTTCGGCTACCATTTAATTTTCTGAACTAGCATCAATTGTCCTCATCAACTGAATTCTTTCTTTTCCCCCTCACTCAATAGGGATTCTTGAACTCACTTAGCGTTCTTCCCAGCCAGAAGAAACCCATGTCAATCCTTCATGATGTCAGTGGCATCATCAAACCCCGCAGGTAAGACAAACAGCAGTACCATGAACTTGGTATACCTAGACTACCACTTACTTATGTCGTATAGATTGTTGGATGGAAGAGTAAACAAATTCCCCTGAAACTGTAGGTTGACTTTGCTTTTGGGCCCACCTGGAGCTGGGAAGACAACTCTGCTACTAGCTTTAGCAGGAAGGCTTGATCCAGAGCTAAAGGTACAGATACTAAATAAGATTTGTCTGATGGAACATAAGTAAAGGAAATATGAAGGCCCGATTCATCACATGACGGGTTACTAGTATCTGTTGGTTTAATCTCTTTTTGACTCCTCCTTTCTGAAATATCAGGCATCTGGAAGGATAACTTATAATGGCCACCGAATGGATGAGTTTGTTCCTCAGAGAACATCTGCTTATATCAGCCAGAATGACGTGCATATTGGAGAGATGACGGTGAGAGAAACCTTGGCTTTCTCTGCAAGGTGTCAAGGAGTTGGAACCAATTATGGTAAGCGAATGGATTCCTTGAGCAAGATTGAATTTACGAAGTTTTCTAGTTCTGATTAATGAGCTCTTTCATTTCCTTTGGTCTACAGACTTGCTAATGGAGTTGTCAAGAAGGGAGAAGGAAGCAAATATCAAGCCAGATCCTGACCTTGACATCTTCATGAAGGTGAAGAAAAAGAACTCCCTTGCACAACCTAACTGGGAATTTTATGTGGTGCTGATTAAAAGCTGCTATCACTGTTTAATATTGCCTAATTTCTCTTCTTTACAATGTGTAGGCTGCATCACTGGCAGGGCAGAAAGAAAGTGTGGTTGTGGACTACATTTTGAAGGTCTGTCCTGTGATACCAACAAAACAAAATTAGAAAAGTGTTTCTAGAAAATTGCAGGATCAGAAAAGTTATAATTAGTTATATTGTTTCTTCTGCCTTCATGATTACAGATATTAGGACTGGAAGTGTGTGCTGATACCATGGTTGGGGATCAGATGCTCAGGGGCATTTCAGGAGGTCAAAAGAAACGTGTTACAACAGGTAATTATGATTAAATAAAATATTCCAATGGGTTTGAATTGAATCGTTTGTTTGGTCACTGTCAGTTATATAGGAGGTTAATTAGATATTCGTGTAGTAAAGTGCCTTCTTTGAAACAGAGTTGAATCTCCTATTGCTCTCTTTGTAACCATGAGGGATCGATGGATCTTATTTCTCGTGAATATAGGTGAGATGCTTGTGGGACCTTCGAAGGCGTTCTTCATGGATGAAATATCCACAGGCTTGGATAGCTCAACAACTTTTCAGATAGTGAACTCCATCAGACAGTCCATTCACATTCTTGGAATGACAGCAGTGATTGCACTGCTTCAGCCAGCACCAGAAACGTACAACCTCTTTGATGATATCATTTTTCTCTCAGACGGCCAAATTGTTTATCAGGGTCCCCGTGAGCATGTGCTTGAATTCTTTGAATCCATGGGGTTCAAATGCCCTGATAGGAAAGGCGTAGCTGATTTCTTGCAGGAGGTGAGAGTAACATTCATTTATACTTATCAAAGAGTTGTTGGTCGCTTACCATTTATACTTAGTGCCCAGACACTAGGATGCAATTGTTGTCATCCTTCAATTTTTGCATGGAACTGCACTGGAAACTTTCACAGGAAATGGTGTTCATTCAGTTCTAATATTTCATCCATAATATTAGGCCTGAATTACAATTCAGTTCAAATAACTGCAAGTAGTGGTACAAAGAATTTCCTACCATCTTAGGTGAAAATACTGAAATCTGAAAGAATTGCTTCCTATCTCTTGATGGACATGTTTGATTCTGAAAGAGAGTACAAAAATCTGAAACTACATTCCCTTACATCAGGTGACTTCAATCAAAGATCAGGAGCAATACTGGGCAAACAAAGATGAACCTTACAGATATGTTCCAGTCAAGGAATTCACAGATGCATACCAATCATTCCAAGCTGGACGGAAGTTATCAGATGAACTTAAAGTCCCATTTGACAAGAGCAAGGCCCATCCTGCTGCTTTAACAACAACCAAGTATGGAATCAGAAAGATGGAGTTGTTAAAAGCTTGTGCTGCAAGGGAGTGGCTGCTGATGAAGAGAAACTCATTTGTCTACATCTTCAAGATACTTCAAGTGAGTTTGGTTTTGAATCCCGATGCAACTTAATGGGGTTTGGACTATTGAATTCCTTGACCTTATATTTGTCTCCCCTGCGTAATTTCAGCTTGTGGTCATTGCTTTCATCACCATGACACTTTTTCTGCGTACAAAAATGCACCGAGAAACGATTGTAGATGGAACTATTTTCATGGGAGCTCTATTTTTCGCACTTCTGGCACTTATGTTTAATGGGTTCGCAGAAACTGCCATGACCATTGCAAAACTTCCAGTTTTCTACAAGCAAAGAGACCTTCTCTTTTATCCCGCATGGGCATATTCGTTGCCTACATGGATTCTCAAGATTCCCATTTCCTTTTTGGAAGTCGCTGTCTGGGTCAGCATGACATATTATGTCATTGGTTTTGATTCAAACATTGAGAGGTAAGATTTTGCTTTTCATGTTGCTCTAGATGCCAAGGCCTACCTTTTTGGTTCTTACTTCTGATCGGTCTCCAACAACACAAACCACAAGTGATTCTAACTTCTGAACTTATTTTATCTTAGACATGACAATTAATTATTCTTGTTTCAGGTTTTTTAGGCAATATTTGCTGCTGCTAGCAATTAGCCAAATGGCATCTGGACTTTTCCGACTCATGGCTGGACTTGGGAGGAACTTGATTGTTGCAAACACCTTTGGGTCCTTTGCACTTCTTGCCATTATGACTCTCGGAGGATTCATTGTATCAAGAGGTACAGTGTACAAGAGCATATTTTTTAATCTAGCCATTGCATCATCCAATGCCACTGGTTAGAAGTCTCATGTTTCACATTATTCCTAGCACTAAGGCAATGAATAACAAAATAAGATGATTAAACAATAATCATTGATATATAACTCAAAAACACAAAGTATGCTATTAACATCTTTATTTAGTTATGATAGCTGATGGGAATACCAAAACTCCATGTTGTCCATTGTTTGTTTAAATGAATTATTTTAATCAAGTTTGGCTTAGCGTGCCAAAAATCATGGTGCTCTGAGAATATTGTTATCGTCTTATTCTGCTTCCTTTTCTTTGTACTTCTGTGCCAGCTAGTTCGGGCTGCTGCGTGAGTCCTTCTGACATATAATTTAGCCCTTTCCTTTGGGCAATATGACCACAAGCTTTTTCAAACCATCCCGATCCACATCCTTGTGGACTACTTTCTCTCTAGTGGCTTGCCTTCTTGTAACCTCATGATATTTTGCATTCTTGACTCAAAATGTTGGCTGATAATTTTATTAGATATGCCAAAGAAATTGAATGGATAATGGGTCAATTCAAACAAGTCTCGAACAAATTTGGAATTTCATCACTGTTACCCGCATTGCTGACTCACATCAACATTTTTTTGGTTGTAGAGGATATCAAGAAATGGTGGATTTGGGGCTATTGGATCTCACCCTTGATGTATGGGCAGAATGCAATTGCAACGAATGAATTTCTTGGGAAAAGCTGGAGACATGTAAGAATCTAGTATCAGCATAGTGACAATAAACACCTCAAGTGAGATCTAAAATGGTTTTGGGATCTTAGTCCTGAAAGCTTTATTTTGCTCTCTCTACAGGTTATTGAATTTTCAACTGAATCATTGGGCATCCAAGTCTTGAAAGGTCGCGGTGTCTTTACTGATTCAAAATGGTACTGGATCGGTGTGGGTGCATTGATGGGATATATGTTCTTGTTCAATGGCATCTTTACTGCTTCTCTTGCATTTCTCAATCGTGAGTATCTTGGCAAAATTTTAGATATAGGCATACGGTGAATGTTGTTTAAATAGATGTTACTAATTTTAATAAATGCCTACAGCTTACAAAACAAACAAGGCGGTTCTATCAAAAGAGACCTTGATGGAGAAGCATGCCAACAGAACTGGAGAAACCGAGGGCATAGAACTTTCGTCTAGAGGGAAAGGCTCCGCCTTACATTCAAAATCTGCTGGCAGTTCATCTCATTCTACTCCAATTGAAGCAGTTAACAACAACAGGAAGGGCATGGTCCTGCCTTTTGCACCTCTTTCTCTGACCTTTGACAACGTAATATACTCTGTAGATATTCCACAGGTAATCTCAAGTTAAGCTGCATTATGATCAATCATACTCAAAATCATATCCTCCAAATTTTATAATTTCATTATGATCAATCGTACTCAAAATCATATCCTCCAAATTGCATAATTGAATAATTGAACAATTTGGCACTGAGATTGAATAGGATGGTTAAACAGATGCTGGAGGTGTGGAAAATTATTTTACAAGAACTTTATCCGTTCAAATTAAATTTTAAAAACAAGACTCATAACTAATTGTGGGTTTTTGACGCAGGAAATGAAAGCTCAAGGCATTACTGAAGATAGATTGGTACTTCTTAAGGGTGTGAGCGGAGCTTTCAGACCTGGAGTGCTTACAGCATTGATGGGGGTTAGTGGTGCTGGAAAGACGACATTGATGGATGTGTTGGCTGGAAGGAAAACTGGTGGATATATTGAAGGAGATATCAGAATATCAGGGTACCCCAAGAAGCAAGAAACATTTGCACGTGTTTCAGGATACTGTGAACAGAATGATATCCACTCTCCTCATGTCACTGTCTATGAATCTCTCCTTTATTCTGCCTGGCTTCGGTTACCTGGCGATGTCAACTCTGACACAAGGAAGGTTAGTGACCATATTCTTGATCTTAGTAATGTGAAGGTAATCATAAAAGGTTTTGGAACTAGATTTTGCCACAAGTGCCAATTTGGCAGGGCAAGATAACCACAGTTTATCGGTTGAGTCTAGAAGTACGTTCTCAATATTGTTACTACAAAGGGGCAAAGGGCAGCTCGGTTTATTAAGCTCCTGCATGCATAGATGCAGGAAGGGGCACAACACTTTGGGCTTGTCATATGCAACCTAGCAAAACAGCCTAATGCATTAAGCTCCCACAAGCAAAGGTTCAAGGAAGCATTGGACCACTTGGGGTTTGTCATACCAAACAATACCTTGAGGAATAAGAGGTTGTTCCATGATTCAACCTGTGACCTCTAGCTCCAGGTCACATGAAACAACTTTTACCATTGCGCCAAGGCTTCCCTTCTTCCTGATAGTATTACTGCACTTGAAAATCAAAAGATCAGCAATATTCTAAACTTCTCACAAACTAGTCAGATGAACTATCTCATGCTTACATTGTAAAAAGAGAAGCAGAAATTGTCCATTTTTTTGGGTGGACGTCAAATTTTGCATTTAAATTTGCAGTTATTGACTGGCAAGATTTGGGTTGCAGATGTTCATTGAGGAGGTCATGGACCTTGTGGAGTTGAATTCTCTGAGGGATGCTCTTGTTGGGTTACCTGGTGTGAGTGGCCTATCAACTGAGCAGAGAAAGAGGCTGACCATTGCCGTTGAACTTGTTGCCAACCCTTCTATAATATTCATGGATGAGCCCACTTCAGGATTGGATGCTCGTGCTGCAGCAATTGTGATGAGAACTGTGCGGAATACCGTGGACACTGGAAGGACTGTTGTGTGCACAATTCACCAACCAAGCATTGACATATTTGAATCTTTTGATGAGGTAAGAAACTACTTAAAAGGCCAAACTTTCCTTTGATTCTTTTGTTTCTTTATGCCTATGCATTGTATCTTATCATGTCTAATACCTGGTTGCAGTTATTCCTGATGAAGAGAGGTGGTGAAGAAATATATGTGGGTCCATTGGGCCACAATTCTTGCCAATTGGTCAACTACTTTGAGGTGAGAATATATCAATCATAAACTGCAAGAGAATATCTCAATCATACATTCCAAAACGGGCAAATTTTGGTTTTGGGTTCCACTTTCAAGTATACATGAACCAATATTGCAAATGTTTGGCAACAAAAAGGACATTCATCAGGTTATCCATCACAAAAAGATATTTTACCC
Organism: Annona squamosa; assembly: GCA_035584095.1. Lineage (NCBI taxonomy): Eukaryota > Viridiplantae > Streptophyta > Magnoliopsida > Magnoliales > Annonaceae > Annona > Annona squamosa. Next base: position 5,916,674 of record JAXCLR010000105.1, read on the forward strand.
CAACCTTCAGGTGGCTCCAATCATCATTTTGGCTTAGCCACAGTGGGAAAGATCAATAACAAGAATGGTTTGATGTTTGGCCTATGTAACATAGGAGATGTAGGAAGTTTCCTTGGATTAAATTTTTCAAAATTTTTCTTTACCCCAAAATTCACGCGGTTCCAATCATCATTTTGGCTTAGCCACAGTCAGAAAGATCAATAATTAGAACAGTTTGATGTTTGGCCTTTGTTACATAGGTGTAGGTGAAGGAAGTTGTCTTGGATTAAGTTTTTCAAAATTTTCCTCTGATTGGTGGATACTAATGGAAATTTGAATTCTTCTTTTTAATGAAGTCTATTAAGGGAGTTAGCCGAATAAAAGATGACTATAATCCTGCAACATGGATGTTGGAGGTGTCCTCTATGGCACAAGAAGATATACTTGGCATCAACTTCGCCGAGGTCTACAAGAACTCAGATCTTTGCAGGTCAGCCATCCTATTATACCATCTCTTAGTGGCATCCAGTACTCTTCCTCTTTCTGGACCTGACACAAACCTGTTATGCTCATTCCAGGAAAAACAAAGCTTTGATTAAAGAGTTGAGTTCATCCCCAGCAGGGTCAAAAGATCTCTACTTCCCAACCCAGTATTCACAGTCCTTCATCACACAATGTGTGGCTTGCCTATGGAAACAGCGTATATCATATTGGAGGAACCCACCATACACTGCAGTCCGAGTTCTCTTCACAATCATCATAGCCTTGATGTTCGGGACAATATTTTGGGATCTCGGCACCAAAACGTACAATACCATTCTTTCCTTATTGCTGTTTTCATCTACATCTAAATGCAAATGCTATGTTAAGACTAACCAGGCTTCATTAATGTGATGGCTAATATTACAGGAGTAAGCAACAGGACTTGTTCAATGCAATGGGCTCCATGTATGCTGCAGTTCTATTCCTTGGAATACAAAATGCAGGATCTGTGCAGCCAGTTGTGGCAGTTGAACGAACAGTCTTCTACAGAGAAAGAGCTGCAGGGATGTATTCAGCCCTGCCATATGCATTTGCACAGGTAACAGCCGTTTCCAGGTGCCCTGTTTACGGCCCTGTCCTGACATTCCATGCAAAGCCTCACTTCTTTCCCCTGCATCTTCAGGTTGCAATAGAACTGCCTTACATCTTCTTCCAAACTCTGTTATACGGGGTCATCGTGTATGCCATGATTGCGTTTGACTGGACTGCAGCAAAGTTCTTTTGGTACATCTTCTTCATGTACTTCACACTGCTCTACTTTACATTCTATGGAATGATGGCAGTAGGCTTGACCCCCAACCATGAGATTGCTGCCATTGTCTCTGCTGCCTTCTACGCCATATGGAACCTCTTTTCAGGCTTCTTAGTTCCTCGACCTGTAAGTTCTCTAAATCTTACTCTCATACTCTCCACTATTGCCTTTGTCTTCTTAATTCATCACCAACCAACTAAAGCTTCCTTGGTTGTCAATTGCGATCACTTGCAGAGAATCCCAGTGTGGTGGAGGTGGTACTATTGGGCATGCCCTGTTGCTTGGACCTTGTATGGATTGATAGGGTCCCAATTCGGCAACAATGATTCAATCATGGATGAAACCGGCATGAGTGTTTCATCATTTGTGAGGGTCTATTTTGGATACAAGCATGACTTCTTGGGAGTGGTTGCTGCTGCTGTGATCGGGTTCACATCGCTCTTTGCATTCATCTTTGCCTGGTCCATCAAGGTACTCAACTTCCAAAGAAGATGAGAAACTGTTTTCTCTAAGCGATCTCAAAGGTTACTTTTTTCTGTTTCTTTGCTGTCCATGAAAGCTATTGTTCTGGAGTCTGGACAAAGCACCTCACCATCACCATGTATGACTATTAACTGAATATGAGTTTGTAACAGTCTACGGAGCAAGTGACATGCAATCATTCTTTTGGTTTATGTCTTTGTAAAATAGACGTTGATTCAAATAAGAGCTGATTTTTTATTGATGTTACGTGTGGTGCAATGAAATGCATTACCTTTAAGTGTGGCTATCTTACATCCGTCGCAAGTCGACTCTAGCATCTGACGAACAACCAATTCCACTACTTCCGCCACATCTCTCTCTCTCTCTCTCTGCAAGAAGGCCACATCCAACAGGCTTTATCGGTTCTGACGGAAATGGAAACTAAGACATTAAGACTCCAAAATCTAGGAAGAAATCCTTCAAGGGTTTGTGCATGAGAAAGGGCTTTCTGCCTGATGCTTTTGTTTTCAGATGTTGGGTTGTTGGTTTTGGGGAAGGGATCCATTGATATGTTTTTGAAGACGGGCTATGCTTCTTGCATCTTTGTCGCAAGTGTTTTGGTGGATTTGTACGGGAAGGTAGCGTTTTGAATTATGCGATGAACGTGTACAAAGAAATGCCTCCGCGACATTTTGTTGCTTGGAATGCCACGATTGTCGGTTACTCTTACAGTAAAGGCTAAAGAAGCAATGGAGATGAGAGTCGGAAGGGTTTGAGCCAACTTCAGTTACTATTACCAGTTATCTGTCTTCAACTCTTCATCAGCGAATTTAGAAGTTCTTTAGGGTAGGCAAGGGCATGCTTTCACCCTTTTTAGTGGCCTGAAATTTGGAAGTGGACAACATCCTGGGCAGTGCACTCATTGACTTCGTGTATCCGGGATGGAAGGATCCTGGTTATATTCACCCGTGTGCATTTAAACTCAGTGCACGGGGTGTAAACACTTTTTTTTATTTTTTTAAAATTTTTTATACAACTGTTAATCTAATCGTATTTAATATTTGTATTAATTTTTACCATTTTTGAATATTTTAAATATTTTTTTATTTTTTTAAAATTGGTAGCATTTTAGTAATTTTAAATTATTAAAAACATTACTATTTTTAAAAATCCAAAAAAAATCTAAAAATATCAAAAAATAATAAAAATTGATATACATGTTAAATATACTTAGATTGACAATTTATAAAAAAATTTGAAAAAATAAAAGAATGGTTAAATGCACCCAGGTGCATTCAATTAAAACCCAAGACAGCACGTATACATGTAATAAGAATATAATGGAGTGTATTGAAAATGGAAAAAAATAGTATTGGAAATCAAAAATCTTCTTAAAATTTAAAAAATTATCTAGGAAATGAAAAATAAATTTAATTTAAGAATCTTGTATAACTTAAAACAGTTAATGTTTCAAGATGTGCAAGATGGGCTTATTTTCGTAATTGTTAAAAGCTAAACTAACATAACAACAGTGTGTTTGGCAATGTATAGAAAATGTCAAATTAAAATTTTTCAATTTAAAACTTTTTGCTCTCCACGATTACCATATTTTTAATTATTCTTTTATATTTTCTTATACAACTACTATATTTTTCAATCATTTCTACACAACTACCAATACAACTAACCTATCTATTTTAATTTTATCTTTTTTACTCTTCATCATTACCCCGATCATATCATATCATTTGATAATTTTTACTCTAAAAAACTATTCATCAAGGGTGTGTTTGGTTACACACAAAATATGTTAATGAAAACTTTTCAATCAAAAACTTTTCTCTCCATAACTACCTTATTTTTTAATTATTTTTTCACATTTTCATATATAAACAACCCTACTTTTCAATCACTTCCACACAAATACTCATACAACTACCCTATCTATTTTAACTTTATTCTCTTTGCATCTACCCTATCTATTTTAACTTTATTCTCTTTGCATCTCATTATTACCTCTATTATATCACATCATTTTTTATCAACTTGACAACTTTTACTCTGAAAAATTTTCATAAAAAAATTTTACCTCCAACCAAACGCACCCCAAAAGTTTTATTCATACTCAAACACACCCTAAATAAATTTCAGAAATTATGCAAATTTTCATTGAAGAAAACCTACGTAAACAACAAAAAGAAAAGTTTTACATTAAAAACTTTTTCCTAAGAACTTTTACCCTATTTTTCAAAAATTTTACATCTTTTATGCTATTGTCCTATTTTGTCTTTTTCTCATATAACTACTTTAACTATTTTAATTTTATTTTCTTTACTATTTATCATCATACCTTTTATATCACATTACTCCCTTTCATTTAAAAAAAAAAAATTCCATCATTCTTCTCACTTCCCAAATCCCAACACAATTTGTAAATTTATAAACAAATATTTAAAACATTTTTAAAAAATTTCGGCTTACCCATATGGCTCTGCCAATACAGGCGGCGGTGCAGAACCGTGGCACTGCATCCGAATTTGGTGAAAATAGATTTTTGTGCAGGTCCTGTGAGGGCGCAATACCAGCGTCCAAAATTTTTTTAAAATATATGTCAGGCGTATCTGTGCTTGTACATTGTATGAATTTTTAAAAATTAAACTAAAATAATAAATTTCATAAGAAAAAAATGTTTGCTCACATCTTTATAAAAATAAAAAATATATATTTTCTGTCCGCAACATAAGCAGCGAGGCTGTGTAAATATTTCAGGTGTGTTTGAGGTTGAATAAAATTTTTGATGAAAAGTTTAATAAAATAAAAGTTGTAAAGTTATTTGATATGATAAGGGGTAATGATGATAAGTAAAGAGAATAAAGTTAAAATAGATATGTTAGTTACATAGATAGTTGTGTAGAAATGATTAAAAAATAAGAAAATTGTATAGTGAATATGAAAAATAAATTAAAAAATAAGATAATTATGGTAAGTGAAAAGTTTAAAGTTAACACGTTTTATACATTACGGAACACACCCGCACGCAACGGTTACTGAACAAAAAATCGTTCCTTTAAAACAAATGCTGGATATAGGACTACGGGAAAGACGCTGGGCATATATTTGTTTTAAAAAAAAATTAAAAAATGATAAAAACGCCTTGAAGGATCTTCTCCTTATTGCTGATAATTTTTTTTATGAAACTTTATTGTTGATATTAGTTTAAGCAAAACAAGCCAAATAGTCATCAATATTTTTTATTAATATTATATACATTATGATATTTGAAATTACTAATCAGCATCATGCACACATACATGGAGGGATATTTGCAAATATCCTTACACTCAAGGGGGCTAATTATAAATACCACGGTTACCGGGAGAACAGATATAAAAAGATACAGAATTCCCACACCAACTCCACAGGGTGAGTTTAGAAATGCTGTTAGACGGCATGCCAAATATTGCCGCCACCAAGTGGGAAGTAAGGCCTCATTGTTGTATTTGTTAGGAAGTCATTTATGCCCATGGATATGTGATATATGGGGCTGATTCCCATATTGGCTGGCTAATTTTTTTAAAAAACAAATGTGTGTGCCTTATCTAAATTTTCTACTATGAAATTTGGCATTTTAAATTTATTTAGTATTTTATTTTTTTTAAAAAAATTAAAAAATAGAACGCATATATTTATATATTTTTTCGAAAATAAAAATAAAAGATCAAATAAATTTGAAAAATAACCAACTTTCGTATGATGAACCATCCAGATGACAAACACAATTATAAAAAAATAACCACCATCATGGTAGCATAAAATCTATGGTGCATTGTTATTTAAGCCATAGACAAATGGTTTGATATTTATGTGTACGTAAGTAAAATTCCGATTTCAAGTCTACACTAACTTAGTCTCGGTTCACGTTCAAAAACAATAAAAATCTGATGTATGTAATAGGGCATGGACGTCATCGCTCATCGCTCATCAGTAACCGTGCAGGCACGAGTGAATTTTTTTAAAAGAATTGGACAAAAGTGTAATTTAGGTCAATGTATATAGGCATAAATGTAAATGCGCACTTTGCGACTGAACCACGTTGTCCTCTGTCGAGATTCACCGTGCTGGAGTACGGACAAAACTACGGATCAGAGGACAACGTCGGATGTTTCCCACATCACGCAATCCTATATGTCAAAAATATTTAAATAAGGAATTAGAATACAACAAAAATATCTTTCTCCATTTACATATGCTGCATTCCTTCTGTTTTACTTTACTTCACTTAGAATTTATTATTATTATTTTTGTTATATTTCCTTTCTTTTCTTTTTTTTTTTTATGGTGAATTATACATATATCCCTTTCAGTCAAGCAATAGTACAATATTCATCTTTTATTTCGGAATGTCATCTGTAATTTTCACTAATCTTAAAATAATCCATGTATGGTATAACTATGACCCTGCATGGCACGTACGTTGGACGTGAAAAACGTTATTCTCTGTACGTCGAGAATCACCATATCCATGATGGATTACAGATAGCTAAGCTAGGCAACTGAAATTTTAAAATTGAAAGTTGAGTAGACGGAATTAAGATCTCGATCGAACTGTGGGTGTATTCTGTGTGAGACCCAATGGATAGCAGTGATCTCTATAGAGTCGGGAGTTTGCGACGGAATGGTTCTCAATGGATGAACACAAGAGGCCAAGATCATGTATTCCCACGATCAGCAACTAGGGAAGAAGATGACGAAGAAGCATTGAAGTGGGCGGCTCTTGAGAAATTGCCCACCTACAACCGCCTTAGGAAAGGAATACTGAGCGGAGTCGTCCCCGGACAGCTTAAGGAAGTTGACATCAAGCATCTTGGATACCATGAGAGGAAGATCTTGTTGGAGAGGTTGATACGAGTTACTGAAGAGGACAACGAAAAATTCTTGTTACAACTCAAAGAGCGCATCGATCGGTATAGTTATTAATCAACCTCCTTTTTGTTGAAGATTTGTAAATCTTCTTTTTGGAATCCATTAAAAAATTCATGAGAATGCCTTTTTCTCAACAGCGTGGGTATTCAGATTCCGACGGTCGAAGTCCGGTTTGAGAATTTGAGTGTCGAAGCAGCAGTTCGTGTCGGTAGCAGAGCTTTGCCATCCATGTTCAACTTCATCTATAATTTCGTTGAGGTATGAACATTGGATCATCAGTAAAGAAAAGAGCAGTTGGGTTTCCGTTTGGTTTTCTGATCTTGCTTTCAATTTGTGATCGCTGGTCAACTGACTTCTCCTTTTTTCCTCCCTCCCTCACTCAAATAGGGATTCTTGAACTCGCTTAACATTCTTCCCAGCCGCAAGAAACCCTTGTCAATCCTTCACGATGTTAGTGGCATCATCAAACCCCGCAGGTAAGACAAAACCGCAGCATTAAGAACTTGGTTATGGTAGAATTCTATTGTTAGTGGGGGAAGTGATAACTCGCCCAAATGAAGCTTGGCTTAGTTTGGCGGCAGGACAGCAAGGGCGAATTGCCCAATCCATTGAACCCGTTGTCATTTCAAAACGGTAAAAATATATATATTTTTAATTTTTTTATAAATATGTTAATCTAGTTACATTTAATCTATAAATAAAGTTTTATATTTTTGGATGTATGTATATATTTATTTTGGATTTTTAAATGTAAGGGTATTTAAGTCATTTTAAATAATTTATACCCTTGTATTTAAAAATAAAAAATAAATATATACACATATTTAAAAATAGTAAAATTTAGTTTATAGATTAAATATAACTAGACTAACATGTTTATAAAAAAATTTTGAAAAAAAAAGGAATCTAAAAAGATCACTATTCACAACTCATCCTCAAAATACTACAACAGCTAAGATTTTAGCTGAATAAGTGAAAATTTCATGTTTTGTGTGTCAGCAGGGTAGAAAAAAAAAAGTTTAGCCAAATGAACCTTCGAGACTGGAGTGTAAATATGCTAACTCGGTTCAATGCCTTCTACTTTACCCCTTTTTTTTATACAACCATGTAATCTAAGTGTATTTAACATGCACATACATTTTTATTATTTTTAAAGATTTTTAATATAGAAGTGTATTAGAAATGGAAAGAAGTATATTCAAGTTTATAAAAATTGCATTGGACATAAAAAATAGATTTTTATTTTTTGGGATGAAAAAAATATTTTTTTAAATCAGGAGATTATATTCTAATATATCTTATTCTAGCTATTAACAACCGCGCCGTGTTAAAAATAAAATAAAAAGTAGATTTTCTTGACTTGACAATAAAAGGCTGCTTTCGAAATCAATTCACCCGGGCATGTAATTCGGCGGATTCCACGAGGATTCGCACGTGAATTGCTTGGACCACCTACGCTATTTTTTGGCAACCAAAATTTTGCGATGAAATGCTAAAACTTGGTTGAAAATACTTGATGAAACAATAAATTTCATCACTAACATTGAAAGCCTGCTCGGCCGTACGCCAGCACTTTTCAAATAAAAGTTTTTGCATTTATAGGAAATTGCTTTTTTATATTTTCCACATACATTTTGGTGGTGATACTCTGCTACATACAAACACTAGAGGAAGGTTTGGCCTAGCCATTTAAGAGAGAATTGCGCTTATTTTGGCATTAATGTAATTTTTCACGTGTTTTGGCGAAACATTATCATAGCAATTGAAAATCGCAGTCCCAAAAAGATTTCGATGCAAAAGAAGCTATGAATGCATGCTTTTAGAAATCGCAAAAGCCAATCGTGAAATGTAGCTTATGAAAAGACAAATTTGCTCAAAACTTTAATTTCTCTACTAAGCATTGTTTGGTTTTCATGATTTGAACATTTTTAAAAATTTTAGTAATATCTTGAAATAGTTAGCGTGGTTATCTGTTTATAAAATTATAAATTGCTATAAATATTTATTAAAATTTTAAAAATTGTAGAAAGGGTGTATCGAGTATCTTTGGTTGGATAAAAATGATTCATTAGGAATTATGATACCTTGTCTACACTATATTAAATTTATTTTTAGGATTTAGTTTTTTGATAGCTGATTTTTCCACAATAATTACAAATACAATAATGAACATATAATTATATTTCTATTTTCTCAACCATTAATAATTTTTAAATTAAAAATTAATATATTGACCCCAAGGTTTTCTCACGTAACCCATCCATTTTGGTCCATCCCTTAAATATTCAATTACACTGTAATGATATAAAGAAGTGATCTATGTCATTACTTATGCTTATCATACTATTAAAATAATAACTTTAATTGAAAGAATTTGTGTGCATATTCAATGTAAAAAATTATATTACAACAAAATTTCATCATTTTATCTATGTAAAATTAGTATTTAAAGAATTAAATATTTACTTTTTCTTTTATAAATTTAAAATTTATTAAAAAAGCTTCCCATAGTTTCGATAGTAATTTATTTACTTTAATGATATGTAAAAAATATCTTTTATTAGTAAAATAATTTAAATTTAGAAGTACTTCATATATATCTTTTTTGGTTATTGCACATGTCTATAAATACTTTTATCTTTTAAGCCAAACTCTAAAATATTGTTAGAAGTTCTTATAAATTACAAAGCCAAATACTTTACAAATTTTTTCAGTCGAACTTTTTATAAAAGTTTCATTTGTAATCAGATTTTTCAAAAAAGTAAAAGTTTAAAAGCTTGGCCAAATGGAGCCTACGTCAAATAAGCCTTTAATCATTTATGTGCTTTGGCAACTAAATTTTTATATGGTTGCAAAAGCTTTACCATAGGCCAGGAAATATTGCCTTGCTAATAGTTAGTAGACGGTGTCAAATTAGGTTGCCAATGATGCTTATATGAATTAATACTTAGTTGCATTTAAAATATACTTTTAGTTGCTAATAATAGTTGCAAAAGTGAATTTTCTTCTAGTGTTTCGGCTTTCCATTTGGTCAACAATCATGCTTTTAATCCCAAAGGGCATGCTTCTGCTATGCCTCAACAAGTGACTTTATAGAATGTCCAAAATCTAACCTCTCTTTTTTGACATAGTAAATCAAACCTCATTTACTTTCTTTCCATTTTTTATATCTTCCTCTTGCCCCAAATTAATTCTCCTGAAACATCGCAGGTTGACTTTGCTTTTAGGACCACCTGGATCTGGAAAGACAACTTTGTTATTGGCTTTGGCAGGAAAGCTTGATCCAGAGCTAGAGGTAAAAAGAAGAATTTTGTCATTTTCTCAATGCTACTTCTAAGATTTCTCCAACCGTGACATTTGGATTAGTCAAGTGCTAGATATTCATTCTAGCTTACCAGTTTGGTTTAATTTGACTGAATGGATAGTGGCGGAATATGATGAAGCGATTCATCACGTCATGGGAAACCAAATTTGTTGGTTTAATGTCTTGTTTACGCCTCTTTTCTGAAACATCAGGTGTCTGGAAGGATAACTTACAATGGTCATGGAATGAATGAGTTTGTTCCTCAGAGAACATCTGCTTATATCAGCCAGAATGATGTTCATATTGGAGAAATGACGGTAAGAGAAACCTTGTCTTTCTCTGCACGGTGCCAAGGAGTTGGACCCAACTATGGTGAGTATATGGCTTTGTTGAGTAAGATCGAATTTATAAAGTTTTCCTGTTCTGATGAATGAGCTCTTTAATTTCCTTTGATTTACAGACTTGCTGATGGAGTTATCAAGAAGGGAGAAAGAAGCAAATATCAAGCCAGATCCTGACCTTGATGTCTTCATGAAGGTGAGGAAAACCAACAAAGAACTTATATACGTGCTAATTATTCTATTACACACTGGTGTTGTCTAATTTCTTTGCACTAAAATATGTAGGCTGCATCATTGGAAGGACAGAAAGAAAGTGTGGTTGTGGACTACATTCTGAAGGTTTGTTCAGTGTTAGACACAAAATTAGAAAATTGCTGTTCGAAAATTGTAAGATCGGAAAAGTTATAATCAGTTATTTCTATTACTTCTGCCTTCATAATTGCAGATATTAGGATTGGAAGTGTGTGCTGATACCATGGTAGGGGACCAGTTGTTCAGAGGCATTTCAGGAGGTCAAAAGAAGCGTGTTACAACTGGTAGTTATTACGATATAAATAAAAAAAATATATTTCAATAGATTTGAATCTTTTTTTTTTTTTCATTGTTGCATAGTAATTTGGAAAATTAATTAAATATTCATGTAGCAAAATGTGTGATCCTCATTGTTCTTTATCTATAATAGTCTTGGATTAACCAAGACTTCTTGTTTCTTATGAATGTAGGTGAGATGCTTGTGGGACCTTCAAAGGTATTCTTTATGGATGAAATATCTACAGGCCTGGACAGCTCCACAACTTTACAGATAGTGAACTCCCTTAGGAATTCCATCCACATTCTTGGGATGACAGCAGTGATTGCGCTGCTTCAGCCAGCACCAGAAACATACAACCTCTTTGATGATATCATTCTTCTCTCAGATGGCCAAATTGTCTATCAAGGCCCTCGTGATCATGTTCTTGAATTCTTTGAATCCATGGGATTCCAATGCCCTGAGCGGAAAGGAGTTGCTGATTTCTTGCAGGAGGTGAGCATTACAGCTATTTATAAAGCTTGATGGAAGAAAACATCATCAAATAAGGTGTTGGCTAATAATCACTGGTATTGAGTGCTTAGACAATAGGATGCAATTGGTGTCGTCTTTGATTCTAACATGAAACTTCACTAAAAACTTTCATGGGAAGAAGTGACAGTGTGTTCAGCTCTAATATTCATCCATAATATTAAGCCTAAATTGTGACTCAGTCAAATACCTACAGGTGCTGAAACAAAGAATTTCAGATACCATCATATGTAAAATCACTGAAGGCTGAGAAAAATTACTTCCCATCTGTTGACAGACTGGTTTGATGTTGGAATAAAATACAATATCTGCAACTAAACCCTGTCTTCAGGTAACTTCAGTTAAAGATCAGGCACAATACTGGGCGAACAAAGATGATCCTTACAGATATGTTACAGTCAAGGAATTTGCAGATGCATACCAATCATTCCATGCTGGACGGAAGGTATCCGATGAACTCAAAATCCCATTCAACAAGAGCGAGAGTCATCCTGCCGCTTTAACAACTACCAAGTATGGCATAGGTAAGATGGAGTTGCTAAAAGCTTGTGCTGCGAGGGAATGGCTGCTAATGAAAAGAAACTCATTTGTCTACTTCTTCAAGATATTTCGAGTGAGTTTTTTTGCATCCCAAAGCACAAATGTTCAGAATATTGAATTCCTCTGCCTAATATTCTCTCTCCTGCAAAATTTTTCAGCTTTTAGTTATTGGTGTCATCACCATGACACTTTTTCTGCGTACAAAAATGCACCGAAAAACAATTGCAGATGGTAGTACTTACATGGGAGCTCTCTTTTTTGTGCTTCTGGAGATTATGTTTTCATCTTTCGCAGAAAATGCCATGACCATTGCAAAACTTCCTATTTTCTACAAGCAAAGAGACTTCCTCTTTTATCCTTCATGGGCATACTCATTGCCTGCATGGATCCTCAAGATTCCCATATCCTTTATTGAAGTTGCTCTCTGGGTTGGCATGACTTATTATGTCATCGGTTTTGATTCAAACATTGAAAGGTAAGATTTAGATCTATCTTGTGAAAACAATTGAATTGCAACCGACATATGCACTAGAATTACAGTACTCATCTCAATTGTATTATGTAGGCAAGGCAAACATCAGATTGTTAGATTAATGAAAAGCAGATTTTATTTTTTATGTTGTTCAAAATGCCAAGCCTGCCTTTTGATTCTTTCTTCCGATTGTTCTCCATCCACACAAATCACAAGCAAGACCAATCTTTTTGTAACTTTACTCGGACAGTAATAATAAACTTTTCTCGTTTCAGGTTTTTTAGGCAGTTCCTGCTACTTCTAGTGGTTAACCAAATGTCATCGGGACTTTTTCGACTCATGGCTGGACTGGGTAGGAATTTGATAGTTGCAAACACCTTCGGGTCCTTTGCAATGCTTGCTGTTATGACTCTTGGAGGATTTATTATATCAAGAGGTAGAGTATACACTATATACTAAAGCATTTGTTTTCAACTCAGTCATGCCATCAATGCCAATGCTTACAGAATGCAATGAATAAGATGATCAAATCAGCCAATCCTCCTTTTTTGTACTTTTCTTACAGTTAATATGGGTTGCTACATGAATCCTTTAGCTCCTTCATTTAGCCCTGTCTTTATGGGCAATGTGCCTATAACTATTTTTCAAACCATCTGGATCCTCATGCTTTTGGACCTTCCCTTTATCAATTATGACTTGCCCTCTTATACCTTCATCATTTTCGCATGATAGACTCAAATGTTAGCTGGCAAGTTTTAATGGATATGATTAAGAATGAGTGGCAGCTCAATTCAAACAAGACTTTAAAATAACCTTAGAATTCATAGTTTGACTGTTGCAACACTGCTGGCTCATAGCAACATGTTTTTTTAAAAATTCAACAACCTAAATCACTCGGTCGAACTCACTTCAACATGTTTTTGGTTGCAGAGGATATCAAGAAATGGTGGATCTGGGGCTACTGGATCTCACCCTTGATGTACGGGCAAAATGCAATTGTATCAAATGAATTTCACGGCAAAAGCTGGAGACAGGTAAAAATTCAGTATCAGTTTAGTGAAAATAAACGTATCCAGCATGATTCAGGAAAGTATCTGAAGCTTTATTTTCGATCTACAGGTTACTGAAAATTCAACTGAATCGCTAGGCATCCAGGTGCTAAAAGCTCGTGGAATGTTTACCAATCCAACATGGTATTGGATTGGTGTAGGTGCATTGACAGGTTATATGTTCCTATATAATGGCCTCTTTACTGCTTCTCTTGCATTTCTCAATCGTGAGTATCTTTGCAATAAATTTCAAATCCAGCATATGTTGTTTGACTAAGTAGTTCTAATTTTAATAAATTCCTGTAGCATATAAGACCAGCCGAGCAATTCTATCGGAAGAAACTTTGGCGGAGAAACATGCCAACAGAACTGGCAAAATAGAGGGTATAGAGCTTTCATATGGAGGGAAACGCTCCAAGTCACATTCAAAATCTGCTGGCAGTTCATCTCAGTCTACTCCAATTGAACCAGCGAACGAGGTTAACAAGAACAAGAAGGGCATGGTCCTACATTTTACACCTCTTTCCCTAACATTTCATAATGTTACCTATTCTGTAGATGTCCCACAGGTAATCTCAACTACCACTGAATTGAAAAATTAAGTTGCATTATGATCCATCAAATTCAAAATCATCTCCTGTATTAAATAGGTCGAGATTCTTTCCCGGTTGAATAATTGGATGATTTAACAATCTGATATTGAATTAGGACCTAGGATGCTGTTAGGAATTCTAGCATGATTCTTAATAATTCTCCAAACTAGAATGGCCCATTATCTATATGTACAAATTAATTAGTCTAAAGATCATCCATTCAGATTAAATAATAAAAACAGAAATTATGATTGGTTGTTTGGGTTTTTGGCATAGGAAATGAAAGCTCAAGGTGTTACTGAAGATAAACTAGTGCTTCTTAAGGGTGTGAGTGGAGCTTTCAGGCCAGGAGTGCTTACAGCATTGATGGGGGTTAGTGGTGCAGGTAAGACTACACTGATGGATGTGTTGGCTGGAAGGAAAACTTGTGGATTTATTGAAGGAGACATCAAAATATCAGGATACCCCAAGAAGCAAGATACATTTGCTCGCATTTCAGGATACTGTGAACAGGATGATATCCACTCTCCTCACGTCACTGTCTATGAATCCATCGTTTATTCTGCATGGCTTCGATTACCCAGTGACATCAGCTCTGACACAAGAAAGGTTAGCAACCAAATTCTTGATCTTAGTAATGTGCGAGGTACTTATTAGAGGTTTTTGAATCCTCTAGTGAAAAGACAAGAAGCAATAATCATCAAAAATTTTGGTGGAATCTAAATCCCGCTTGTGCATTTGCTCATTAGTAAGATTCTGGCTGCAGATGTTCATTGAGGAGGTCATGGACCTCATAGAGCTGAATTCCTTAATGGATGCTCTTGTGGGGTTACCTGGTGAGAGTGGGCTGTCAACTGAGCAAAGAAAGAGGCTGACCATTGCCGTTGAACTTGTTGCCAACCCTTCTATAATATTCATGGATGAGCCTACTTCAGGATTGGATGCTCGTGCTGCAGCAGTTGTGATGAGAACTGTAAGGAACACCGTGGACACTGGAAGGACTGTGGTGTGCACAATTCACCAACCAAGCATTGACATATTTGAAGCTTTTGATGAGGCGAGATATTACTTAAAAAGCCAAACTTCCCATTAATTCTTTAGTTTATTCATGTTTATGCATAGCATCTTATCATCTCTCATATTTGGTAGCAGTTATTCTTGTTGAAGAGAGGTGGAGAGGAAATATATGTAGGTCCACTAGGCCACAATTCTTGCCAGTTGATCAAGTACTTCGAGGTGAGAATATATCAATCATATAGTGCAAAAAAAACATGAAAAAAGTGTTTTAGAGTTCCATCTGCAAACCCATGAAGCCAACATTTCAAATATTTGCCATATAAGAGTCATTCATTGGATCATCCACCACTAATGAATAAAGATCTCTTTCCCGACATTTCATATGATTCCAATCATCAGTTTGGCTTACATGTGGCGGAACTCCAACTATCAGTAGCTTCTACGTTTCCATGAAGAAGTTCTTCAATTTCTTTTTCCACAAACGTGTAGATACTGATGGAAATTGATTTGGAAATTAATTTTGTTTAATGAAGTCAATTGAGGGAGTTAGTCGAATAAAAGATGACTACAATCCTGCAACATGGATGTTGGAGGTGAGTTCCCCTGCACAAGAAGATATCCTTGGTATCAACTTCGCCGACGTCTACAAGAACTCAGAACTTTGCAGGTCAGCCATCTTATCATGCAATCCAATAGCCCTTCTCAAACTCCTCCTATCTCTAGACCCAACAGAGTCATTGTGATTTTTGCAGAAGAAATAAAGCTCTCATTAAAGAGCTGAGTTCACCCCCTCCAGGGTCAAAAGATCTCTACTTCCCAACTCAGTATTCACAGTCCTTCTTCACACAGTGCCTGGCTTGCCTATGGAAACAGCGTATGTCATACTGGCGAAACACTTCATACACTGCGGTTCGAGTTCTCTTCACAACCTTCATAGCTTTGATGTTTGGGACAATATTTTGGAATCTTGGCACTAAAATGTATGATATTATCGAGTTGTTTTTCCTTCATCTGTATCAAAAGTAAAATGCTTTGATAAGGCTAACCATAATTCATTTATTTGGTGAACTAATATCACAGGAGTAAGCAACAAGACCTGTTCAATGCAGTAGGTTCCATGTATGCGGCGGTTTTGTTCATTGGTATACAAAATGCATCATCTGTGCAGCCAGTTGTGGCAGTTGAACGAACAGCCTTCTACAGAGAAAGAGCAGCAGGAATGTATTCAGCGCTCCCATATGCATTTGCACAGGTAACTGCCATTTTCTGAGTGCCCTATGGCTATCCTGCTCTAACGTTCCACACGTCTCACTTCTATCCCCTCCATTTCCAGGTAGCAATCGAATTTCCGTACGTCTTCTTCCAAACTCTCATATATGCTCTCATTGTGTATTCCATGGTCGCATTCCACTGGACTGCATCCAAGTTCTTTTGGTACACCTTCTTCATGTACTTCACATTGCTCTACTTCACATTCTACGGGATGATGGCAGTAGGCTTGACCCCCAGTCACGAGATTGGCGCCATCCTCTCGGGTTCCTTCCATTCATTATGGAATCTCTTTTCAGGCTTCCTGATACCCCGAACTGTAAGTTCTTGTCTAAAACCCTGCTCCCTCAACCCCAACATCTAGAATTTCTTACGTCATCTTAATTCATCACCAACCAGCTCAGCTCCCCTGTTTGTAATCACTTGCAGAGAATCCCGGTGTGGTGGAGGTGGTACTACTGGGCATGCCCTATTTCTTGGACATTGTATGGATTGATCAGCTCCCAGTACGGCGACAATGATTTGATCATGGCTGATACTAATGTCAGTGTTGCAGTCTTTGTAAGGAGCCATTTTGGATACAAGCATGATTTTTTGGGAGGAGTTGCTGCTGCCGTGATTGGGTTCACATCCCTCTTTGCATTTGTCTTCGCATGGTCGATTAAAGCATTGAACTTCCAAAGAAGATGAGAAGGAGAAGAGGCATTTCGTTCAAAGGCCGAGTTTTTTCTTTTTTTGTTTTTTGTCTCCTTGATGTCTGCGAAAGCTGCTCTACTAAAGTCTAAACTGGATATGAGTTTGTGGCAATCTACGAAGCGAGCACCCAGTGATGCGTAATCATTGCGAGCACCCAGTGATGCGTAATCATTCTTTTTACTGTCTTTGCAATGGTGTATTTTCGAATAAGCCGATGGCGGTGCCGCTGCATTTTAAGTAGAGTGCAGTGAAATGCATTGCCTTTAGGTGTCGCTAAATCGCATCAAGACACTAGTCTACTAGTAGTGCTGTTATCCCTGATACCATTAATTTTCCTTGAAAGACGAACATACCCTTGGATTGTCTGTGCCTCTGTGGTGCTTCTCAAAGTCATCATGCAACAGTCATGTATATCCTCTTCTCTTTTCTTCTTCCCTCTCAATCCATATCAATGGCTGCTTTTCCTCTTCCAAACACACCAAATCCATCCCTTTCTGCTCTCGAGTCCACCGCTCTGGGGGGCTCGCTTGTGGTTGATGAGTGGTTCTCACATGGGGCATTAGTATTAGTATTAGTATTAGTAGAAAATAGAATACTATACTTTGACTAATGGACGAGCATCTTAACATTAAAAAAAGGAAAAAGCATCTCAAGTGCCAGAAAATGGTTCCCGGCTACGAGCAAACTGTCATTTTCGTAGAGGTTACCATCAACTTCAGATAATTCAAAAAGAAAACCTGATTCCCTCCTAACAATTCATGTGTTGCATCACATCCAGCAACAACATACCACGGTTTAGTCTGATTTAAAATCAACAATCAAATGGGCCCTTGGATGTGATGCACCCAATTAAATTCCGGATTTGCACATCTTCAGTAGCCCACCTTCAGCTACATTAGCTACGTGCCCACCAACATCTCGTGGCAGGAGGGACATCTTTGTCCATTTACCGTAAGACGGAGCTAATCACTACCCCCAAAAAAATGCCTGTAGATTTTGGATAATGATTCTTGTACAACCTTGTATCTTTTACATTTTTTAATATTTTCTTTTTTTATTTTTATGCGGGCTAGGATGTATTTAGTTTACATACCAAAACCCAATTCTGAATTCTTATATATATTCTTTTTATGAAATTAAAAAATTTACCTGCATATTTTTTGGATATGCTCAAAAAAAAAAGAATTTTTATCATTTCCCATGCGCCTGAAATTTTTTTTTATTTCTGAAAAAAATTTCCTACGTGAACTAAATACATTTAAGCTAACATGAAAATAAAAAGAAAATCAATAAAGTTAAAAAATATAAAACATACAAGGCCGGATTAACAGTATCATTATCCGTAGAATCTGGACAGAGACAGTATGGCTTTAGCTGTAGAGCAATCTGCACGGACCGAATCGCTGACCAAAATGCCAGGGTGGGGGGCCAAAAGGGAACTTCACCAAAACTGGCGTGATTACATATTATAAACAAATCTGCCAAGCTGGCATGGCAAACTTTTTGGGAGCATCTTGGTCCGACTCGTAGGTATTTTTATCTACATTCTATCCATACGCTCCATATCATGATGGAAAACACTTGCTGCTCTGGCTGCGTCTTTATGATATTCAGGCACTACAATAATCCTATTTTTTAGCTTTTTTTTTTTAAAAAAAAAAAAAAAAGGATTTCACAGAGAGGTGAGTATCTTTCTCAGCATTTTGTCCTTTCTTTGCCACGCTGCAACTAATGGCACCCAAAAAATCATTGAGAATTGGGTGAAAGTGAAACAAGGGAGGAGGCGACGAAAAACGTGCCAGGTCTAGCCGAAGAACATATGTTGGCTGCGGAATTCGTGCCAAACACAACAATTCCGTGAAATTACCAGAACACCCTCAATTACCCCAGAAAGGGCCTCCTTTTTTAAAAAAAAAATTTTATCCACCATTAATCAACCAAATTACCGTTTCGCCTAAACACGCGCCTCCTGCGTCGTTTAGCACGAACGGTGCTCCTCCATGCTTCATCGGCAGCTACTGAAATGACGATACTGCCCTCAATAATACGGGAGGCAAAAGCGACGGATTGCAATCCTGAAACGAGTACTCCCCTCGCCTTCTTTATCCCCTCCTCTCAATCCGCATCAATGGCTTCTTTTCCTCTTCCAACCACACGAAATTCGTCCCTCTCTGCTTTCAAGTCCACGGCTCGCTCTAACTCCCTCCATTTTCAAGTAACCCATCTCGACAAATTCCATGGAAGGACTGAACGAACACACAACTCCGCCTCCACTTCATACTTCCACCATATCTCATCTCTCTGCAAGGAAGGCTTCCTTCAACAGGCTTTCTCGGTTCTGACAGAAGTGGAAGCTAAAAGCATCCCGATAGGGCCCGAAATCTATGGCGAAATTCTTCAAGGGTGTCTGTATGAGCGGGCGCTACTGCCAGGTATGCAAATTCATGCTCAGCTTCTCAAAAAGGGTGCCTTTTTCTGTAGAAATGAGTACATTGAGACAAAGACCTTCATTTTCTATGCAAAATGCGATCCCGATGTGGCAGCAGCAAGCAATTTGTTTGTTCGGCTGCGCAGACCCAACGTTTTTGCATGGGCTGGGTTGATCGGGATGTATTGTAGAATAGGTTGGAATGAAAAGGCACTGCTTGGTTATCGTGAGATGCTGAAAAATGGTTATTGGCCGGATAATTTTATTGTTCCAAATGCTTTAAAGGCCTGTTCTGCTATTGGGTTGATCGGTTTTGGAAAAGGGGTTCATGGATATGTTGTGAAGACGGCCTATGCTTCTTGCATATTTGTTGCTAGTAGTTTGGTCGACATGTACGGGAAGTGTGGCGTTTTAGATGATGCAATGAAGGTTTTCAAAGAAATGCCAGAGAAAAACTCTGTTACGTGGAATTCTATGATTGTGGGTTACTTCCATAATGGGCAGAATGAAGAAGCAATGGAAATGTTTTATGATATGAGAGCTGAA
Organism: Annona squamosa; assembly: GCA_035584095.1. Taxonomy (NCBI): domain Eukaryota; kingdom Viridiplantae; phylum Streptophyta; class Magnoliopsida; order Magnoliales; family Annonaceae; genus Annona; species Annona squamosa. The sequence continues at coordinate 5,936,647 of JAXCLR010000105.1, forward strand.
GGGATTGAGCCAACTCGAGTGACTATTGCAAGCTTTCTGTCTTCATCAGCAAATTTAGAAGCTCTGGATGCAGGTCGGCAAGGACATGCTCTCGCCATCTTGAGTGGACTTGCACTGGACAACATCTTGGGTAGTGCACTCATGAACTTCTATTCAAAGGTAGGTTTGGTTGAAGATGTGGAGCTTATTTTCAATAAAATGGTGGAGAGGGATGTAGTATCTTGGAATTTGCTACTTTCAAGCTATCTGCAGGATGAGCAAATTGAAAAATTTTTCAAGACGTGCCATAAGATGAGATCTGAAGGTTTCAGATTTGATTCAGTCACTCTCTCTTCTATATTTTCTGCCTGTGCAGATTCACAAAATTTAGAGATCGGTAAAGTGGGCCATGGTTATAGTATTAGAAATAATCTTGAATCTGACATAGATGTTGTTAGCAGCATAATTAGTTTGTACGCAAAATGTGAGAGGATCAATTATGCAAGAATGATCTTTGAGAATGCAAGGAGGAGAGATCAGGTGATGTGGAACACAATAGTTGCTGCATATGCTGAGCTTGGCCTGAGCGGTGAGGCCTTGAAGCTGTTTTATCACATGCAACTAGAGGGTGTTCCAGCAAACACTCTATCATGGAATTCAGTTATTTTGGGTTTTATGCGAAATGGGCAGGTTGACAAAGCCGAAGATATGTTCTCACAAATGCAATTCACTGGTGTACAACCTAATTTAGTTACTTGGACAACAATGATATCTGGCTTTGCTCAAAATGGATTTTGGTATAAGGCAATTTTGGCTTTTAAACAAATGCAGGATGTAGGACTTCAGCCAAAAATATTGAGCATTGTTGGGGTACTCTCCGCAAGCACGAGTATGGCGTCATTATACTACGGGGAAGCCATTCATGGATATGTGATGAGGCATGGAATGTGTTTATCTCTTTCTGTTGTGACTTCCCTTGTCCACATGTATTCAATATGTGGCAGCATTAGTCTAGCTGAGAGGGTATTTGAAATGGCATCCAGCAGGGATACATCTTTGTATAATGCCATGATGCATGGGTATTCACTACATGGTGAAGCGAAAAAGACCCTTGCACTCTTTGCACGTATGAAAGAGGAGGGAAATGTGCCGGATGAAATCACCTTTGATAATGTACTTTCTACATGTAGCCATGCTGGGTTGGTGGATGAAGGTTTGAATATTTTTTCCAACATGTTCTCTGTGCACCACATAGCGCCAGGTAGGCAACATTATGGTTACGTTATTAGTCTTCTTTCTCACTGCTTTAATTTGGAAGGGGCCCTTAGCTTTATTTTCGCAATGCCAGTGGATCTTAATTCTTGCACATAAGGATCTTTGCGGGTATATTTCAAGTTCACAAATGGGATTGAAGTGTTTGAGTTGATCCTTCATCTCTTTAAATTGGATCCTAACAACTTGGGAAATTGCGTGAAACCTGCAAATACAAATGGAGCCATTGGAAGTCAGAAAGAGGTTTCAAAAGTTTGAGACATGGTGAATGAGGTGGGACGGAGGAGGAAAGCTAGATGGAAACTCAAATGAAGTTAGATTTAAGTTGAAAGAGAACTGCATATGCTTGCTCTAGCTGATAGCAAGCAACAGCAAACATATATATATAGGGCTTTGCTTCTATGTAACCAGGCTATATATTACATAGAAGCGGACCTATGTAATCTTTTCAAAATCTAAGATTTTGATCCTTGATAGAAAATGTAATCCATTCATTATATTTAACATCATTTGTTTATCTATAGAATCAAATTCTATCCCAATGAAGTATGTTATGGGCCACATTTGTTTGAAAATGTATATATTCATGTGTAAATTATAAAAAATGTTAAAATATCAATTTTAAAGTAGTATTTTCAATATTTAAACCATCCAAAAATATCATTTCTATGTGAGTAAATGATTCTGTAAAATATTATTACATTTTAATACATGCGTGAATAGATCTAAGCATTTTTCATAATTTACACATAAATATATATTTTTTGAAACAAATGTGGCCTGTAAACATACTTGATTGGGATGAAACTTAGTTTCTTAGATAAACAAATGATGTTAAATATAATGACTGAATTGGATTTTCAATCAAGAATAAAAATTTTAGATTTTGAAGGGGTTACATGGCTCCACTTCTACGGGGCCAATATATATATGTGAAATGAAGACATTGATTTAATAACCAAGCAAAGCCATTATCTAGCAAGAAATTGTCACTTTGCATCTGCAAGTTTCAAAACAATGAATTGCTAGCCGAGAAATATTTCTCTTGGTTCAGTCCATCGAAAACCTCTAGGAAGGGAATTTTAATGTTCTGGATTTATAAGATGGATTTTGTTGAACAAAGTGAAGCATGCGGATGGAAAATATACAAAATATGTAATAAGCAAACCTGGGTCAAGCTTGGGTCCTGGGGAAGCACAGCATGTCCAGCATCCACTGCAGGTCCCCTGGTGTTAATAGGTAACATGCTTGAGGAATAGGAATCGTAGATGAAGGTGCAAATCTGAGAGTTGCGATGAATGCAAGCAGCAAAGTGGTTGATTTTGTGTTTTGTATTTTCTGATACTTTACGGCCTGTGAAGTGTTTGAACCTTGAGAAACCAATTTCATCATAACGGCTATAAATACTATAAATACATAAGTCTTCAAAATATAAATTTTGCTACTCATGGCCGGTTTTCTTTCTTCTCTGCAAGCATCATCCAGAGCTCAGTCCTTGTAGTGAGACATTTGCACAAAACCCAAAAAAGCACACTTGTCTGTCCTACCTCCTTAGGTTCCATTTTGCAGTCACAATTATTTGAGTTAAACATTGAGGGCTGAAATAGAGCTAGTTAGAAGAATTAAGTTTATTCAACTAGATTTTATCAAAAAAGTTTATTCAACTAGAAAGTAACAGGAGAATGAGGGGAAGATACATAATATATATAGATATGGAAGCAATTAAATAGGATATGAAAATATTAAAGATTACTGAAAATTTTAATTTCTTATCATCAAGATTAGCATAACAGAACCCACGCGTCTAGCTCCACTTAGTTGAGAAATGGCTTATCATAATGATGATGAATTATTTGAGTTAACAAAAGAAATACCATTTTTTTCACCAAACGTACTTAGATTCACAAGGAATGTCATTCTTTCACTAAACATACTCAGAATTAGAGATGCCAAAGACAAATGTATATAGTAGACAATTGGTATTTTTGAAAAATAGAAGGAAGTTAATGGGTGTGAGAATGGTTTTCCAGTATTGGTACAATGTGGTCTCTGTTTAGGAAGTTCAGCGTGACACCCTATCATGCGGTGGACAGAAAGACTTCATCCATTGGATTCCTAGGCAGTGTCTGATGATGCTCATCGTCAATCTGGCAAGATGCAAAAGAAATCCTCGAGACGAGTCTCAGAGATCCTTAACTGGTGGCTGACAGAACACTAACCCAAAATGGAAGAGAAAATATGATAATTTGCTGATATATACACTTAGTTTGACATTAATTTCTGATATACTGATATTGTTCCACAAATTACATGTTATCATCACAAAGTTTCGTAAGAATTTCTTGTGCATCCCTATTAACGGTTGAAATTTAACAGCTATTAAATAAAAAATAAAATTTGCCGATATACTCATTAATTTTGACGCTAAGGGCAGATATACCTACATTGTTGCACGAATTGCATATTATCCTCATAAAATTTTACCAAAATTACTTGTGTACCCATAACACTTTTTTGACACAAAATGTACATTAAAATTTTAGATAATGACGAAAATGACCCAATTGTGCAGGTAGAAGAAGATAATATATTAGAAATTAACATATGTATTTTATAATAGGGTGTTTTATGAACTAGGAGATTCTAATGTAGCTTTAAATAAAGTCATTTTTGTCATCATTCAAAATTTTAATGCACAATTGGTGACAAAAAGTTGTCATAGGCACACAAGCTATTGGTGAATTTTGCGAGGGTAATATAAAATTCGTGAAATAATATGAGTATATTAGCAGTTAATGTCGAACTTAATGAGTATATCAGCAAATTACATTTTTTTATTTAACAACCATTAAATTTCAGCCATTAATAGAGATACATAAGCAATTTTTGTAAAATTTTGTAGAGGTAATATGCATATGGCTATATTAGCAATTATCATCAAATTAAGTGAGTATATCCACAAATTACCCAAAAAAAAAAAGGGGCCGAGTAGTTTTACCATCTTCCCATTCATGTTTTCTCTCCCACAGAAAAAGCCAGCTACATAACATGAAAGACCAAGTACTTGGGTGGAGAAAATAAATCTCACCTCACAGCCCAGCTCGAAATAGCCCGGCCCACGCTATCAGAACTGTGGATTTTCATATATAAATGACCTAAAAATAAAATGAATCCGTCACATGACGGTGATGTACTCTAGAATAATGTAACCAAGCTAGAGATAACATTCGAATCATGACTTCCTAAGAAATTTTCTTTTTTTTCTTTTTTTTTTTTTTTAATACGAACTTGTGAAGGCTGCCCATACGACTTCTTTTTGTCCTTTGTTTTTCCCATACAAAATCCAAACACATAAGTGAGAGTGCACCCTGTGCGATTTTATGAGCGACCAAACAATTGTAACGTGCTAAAATAAGGTAAATCGCATACGGTTAGATGGTCAGAGTAGTCCAATCAAACAACAAAGTATATTTTATTTTAATCATAGAATAATAAGTGGTTGAGATTCATTGAGGATTCTTATCTAATCTCTTTTCACGTATTTATTAGGTGGCCCCGCGCTAAATAATAATAATAAGGAAAATGATAGTAGAAGTTGTAAGAATAAAGCATCACTTTCTTGTTTTGTAAGACCTTTTCTAGCACCAACCACATGCTATGTTGTGTTCTCATGGGCGAGCCTGCCCGGACATCTCCTCAATGCTTCTTCTCCCCAGTACACAAAGCCCCAACAACATCACTAGCGAAGAAAGGAGAATCAACTACAATTACAGCTAAAAAACATAAAACATTAAAATAAAAAAAATATTAAAAAAAACCCTACAATTACAGCTGAGGCCTTGCAAAACAATTAAGTAAATGAATGATTACTACAGCTATTATCTCAATGTTTTGTTTATTTTGCTCTTAATACATCATTTCTTCATTAATTGTTGGAATGGTAATGACGGGCTGAAGCATTAATTCTCGTATCCTTTACAAGGAATAATTTGAACCTTATCATTTTTATCAAATTTATTTGAGATGAAATAACAATATTCTTTGCATGTACCCCTTTGAGATTTATTTGATTTTATAATCTATCAGAAATTTGCCATTAAGTCCTTAACAATGTTAAATTTGGTAGAGATTCATGAACAATTTTAGAAAAATCATAATCTTGACGAATTTTGAAGTTTAAATTTTCTTTTCTAAAATACTTGAAAATCTATTTTGAATCTAAAATACGTATAGTAAAACAAAAAAGATTTTCTTTTTAAAAAATAAAGAAAAATAATTTTTCATTTTTTCGTCAATACAATATGGCTTAATTTTTTTGGGGGGGGAAGGGGGGGTGGGGAATATAAGTCTAGCGTATTTATTGAGAATGAGAAAAGCTCAAAACAAACATATGAAATAGAATGGTTAAAAATTGCCTCAATTGCACATGCAATTCTACCAAAATTCAAGGGCAACTGCCATCAAGGGTGTACCTAACAGTAACTCATGTTAGTTCATTGTTGGTTGGTATGAGTTCTCCTCTCCCTCGTTTAGTTGGCGTGAGAGTTTTTTTATTTCCTTCTTTTGACGAAGGTGTTTACAGTTTCTCCCATATGTAGAGTATTATTGAAAATTTTCCTCCATTTTATAACGATTATGAATGTGATTAAATGTAATATAATTTGTCATAGTATGTGTAAATATCCATAAAAAAATTCAAAGGGCAACTGCTGAGGGGTCTTTATTTAATGATCACAGATAACTTTAGTCACGTGGCGACGTTGCTAAATCACCGGCGAGAAGATTACAAAATTAAGCGAGGCGGGTAGGAGCCGTGATGATCCAGGACTAGTCCTAAAACTTAATTTTAAAAATTTATTTTTTAGATTGTATTGAATTATTATTCTAGGTATATATTATCTATAAATTAACTATTATTATTTTTTGATACGTGTATATGATTTTTTTAAAGTTTAAACACAAAGATATTGTGATTATTTTGGCAATATGAACATATATTTAACCTTGTGTTTCAAATTCAAAAAAATATATATATTTATTTATATCTAAAAATGTTAAAACCTGATTATAGATAATATATACATAAATTTACAGTTTCGAAAAAGAAAAAGTTCAAAAAATGCTCTTTTGAGTTTTGACTGGCGAAAATGATCACTCCCTGGTAGGTAGTTGATTGCATACGTTTATTTTCTGGGCCTGGTAATATTCCTAAGTCCATAACCCATGTGGGCTACAGATAAAAAATAGCTATTCCATATCTATGCCCAATCCATGCCTTTTAAAAAAAAAAAAAAAAGACAGTTTTAATTACTAGCAAGGAAATATAAAGAGACATTGCAAGGTCTTGTTTCAGGCTATATATTCATCACTGGACGCGTACTTGTAACACAAAGATCAGACATTCAAAGGCAAAAGGAGCAAAGGCGTGGCTTGGCAGGTAAGAAAAAAAAAGGGATGATGATATTTCTCAGGCAATTCGGCAGAGAACATGGGAAAGACAAACAGCGTGGCCTGTGGCGTGGGAAGGCCCCATTCCATTCATCCCTTTCCCAGTCGTAGTTGTACCCCAACGCGCCATTTTTGCATTTTTGGGCACGCACCGTAATCAGCCTTTCAAATTGCACAGTTAAGAGTGTTCACTTTTTAGTACATTTGCGGCCAGGTTGTCACATGCCGCCAATTGTGGCAGTAATTGTGGACTTAGTTCAAATAGCCCTCGGGAAAGCATCAATTCCCCAAGCAAAATTTACATCAAAGCTATTGCAGAATTCTTAGGGCTGTTGTGCAGAAAATGTCAATGCAGTAGCCGGCCACCGTAGGCAGGCATGGAATGGGGGTGGGTGGAATTTGAATTGCTGCATACGCAATAAATGGAAATGATGGCAAAGAGGAGAGACGGGCATGTGATTTTTTTTTTTTTTTTATTACGTGGATGGCCACAGTCGTCCGACTGCGCAGAATCGGACATGTTTTTCTGCCAATGCATGATGCGAGCATCCTTTTGAGCGATGGCAGCTCATTAAGGAAGGCTCTTTGGCTCTTTTGGGGTTGTTATAGATGAGTCAGGAGTTAAAAGAGTGAAGAGATCCATTGAAGCCAACATGAATTACGAATCAATCGTTGGATTAATACATTTCTTCGCCTTGTCATAACTACTTTTTCCCTGTCCCCCCCCCCCCCCAAAAAAAAACAAACAAATAATACTTTTCCACCTACGGTTTTGTTAATACCTAGCTGACATTCTTTTATAGTCTTTGGGAATTGTTTCAAAAATAATAACGAAAAATAAGAGAAATTCATAAATTGAAAAAAAAAAAACATAAAGAAAGGTAATCTTATTAGCCCTGACTTGCTTAGCCTATCTTAATAAACTCATTTAAAATATTTCTTTTTCTATGTTTAAATATCTCAAAAATATATATACACAAATCCAAAAATGATAAAACTTAATTCATGAGTTAAATACCAAGTGTATGAAAAAAAAAATTAAAAAATATATTTTAAATAGATTTTTTGAAATAAGCTAAGTGAGTTTTTTGCTTAACCTACGCTAATCGCATCATTCCCCAAACATAAAATATAAAATAAATAATGCTTTCTAGAAAAAGATCGAGGATTAAAAATATATCCATAATGAGAAAAATGTGACATGATAACATATAAATCAGCCTAAAAATTGGTAGAGAAATATCACTAAATTAATTTTGTCAATTTTTGTTCAGGATGAGAAAACCATTTCAAAGGAAAGCAAGGGCTACATGGAAATCAAAAGCCGCAGCCGTTTATACAGCGCTTTGAAAACTTTTTCTAAAAATGAGGGTGAGTATTTATTTGGATAGTTTGCTAATATACTTATATTATTTTATGAATTGCATATTACTTTTGTAAAATTTCACGAAATTCCTTGCATACTTATGTTAACAATTAACATCTAACAATAGTTAAATAAAAAAGTATAATTTGCTAATATACCTATATCGTTTTACAAATTGCATATTACCCTCGCAAAGTTTTAATATACTTGCTTGGTATTTATGTTAAATGCTGACATATTAGCCCTCAAGTAAACCCCTTTAACATGCATATTCGAGTGTTTTATAAATTATGAAATTCTAATATAGCTTTAAATAGAATTATTTCTATCATTACTCAAATTTTTAATGCAAGCATTGACAATTTTTTATGACAAAGAGATGTCATTGATACGCATGCAATTTTGGTAAAATTTTGTCTAGCTAATATGCAATTTATAAAACAATGTAGGTATATTAGTAATTAATATCAAACTAAGTAGGTAAATCTGCAAATTACCTTTTTATTTAATAGTCCATGTACTTCCGTTAAACATCAGTTGTTAACATAGACATACAAGCAATTTTTGTAAAACTTTGTACGGTAATATGTAATTTGTGAAATAATATAGATATATTAACAATTTGCGTCAAATTAAGTAAACACATTAGCAAACCTAGTTACATAGAAACAAACCCATGTAACCCTTTCAAAATCTAAGATTTTAATCCCTAATAAAAAATTCAATTCATTTATCGTATTTAGTATCATTTGTTTATCTAGAAGACCAAGTTTTATCCTAATCAAATATATTTATAGACCACATTTGTTCAAATATATATATTCATATATAAATTATGAAAAATGTCTATATCTATTTACACATGTATTAGAATGTAATAAGACTTTATAAAATCATTTATCAACATAAAAATAATATTTTGGACGATTTAGATGCCGAAAATACTACTTTAAAATTGATATTTTAATATCTTTCATAATTTACATATGAATATATATTTTTTCTAACAAATTTAGCCCATAAACATACTTGATTGGAATGAAACTTGATCTCCCTAAATAAACAATGGTGTTAAATATAATAAATAGAATCGATTTTCTATCAAATATAAAAATCTTAAATTTTAAAGGGGTTACATGGGTTTGCTTTAGGTTACATAAAAACGAAGCGCTTAGCAAATTATGCTATTTATTTTAAGTCATCCACTTTAATTGTCAAATAGTGTGTATCTAGCAACTTCATCAACTAACTCAATACTATCCTATTTTTATCTTATTACCAGCATTCATGAGAAGTGATACACATGCATTTGGGCACTTGAATATTCCAAGTGGCTTGATTTAGGTTGACCACTATCTAGGTATATACCCTCAACGTATAGACAATCAACTGTAATAATCTGTCATTCAAGGTATAATCAAATAATTTGACATTTGTGTGTGAGATTTTGAGTTTGGGGCCAGAGTGATAGTCTACATTCACGTTAAAAAAAAACTAAAAATAACCTAAAATATAAACTTATGATGGATGGTGATATTTTTGCAATTTAAAAAAATTTAAAAATTTCTTTTGTAACCACAAAATTTTGGGCCGTGCAACATCTAAAAAAAATCAAGTGGTTGATTGGATCCATTTTTTCAGTCAAACATCTTGCAATGAAATTACATATGAAAATATCTGTTCCAACTTATGAGCTGCCAAGATTTGCTTAATTTCAGCAGCTTGGAGTTGGACCACCCACATCCACATGAATGGACTCTTCAATCACCGTTTTAAAGCATGTTGGGAAAACCGCTGGTGCTTGGGGGTAGATCTCAGCCGTCCGAAATAAAATGCCTGCTTGCGACAATCCTATGTACAGTCAAAATTTCCAGTCGATATATCAGCAATCACCACACCACATTCCTTTCCCCCTGAGCACGCCATCCTTCCCTATAACGCCATGAGGTTCAAGTAATTTGGAAATGCTCCACACGTGTTTGATGGTTCATGCTCAGCCATATAAATTTTAGAGAAATTTCAGATATATTTTTAATTTTACTTTTAATTTCACTTATATCCTCAAACTTTCAAAAATTTTAAATATATCTATGTATTTTATATAAAATTTTACATAGCCGTTATGAATATGTTACAATGTCCGTTAGTCTTGCATGCAATAACTAATATGTTAATTTCTAATTATACTTTTATAGCTAAAAATTTATATTTTAATGAATTTTTTATAATTATACAATAATAAAATTGTATGAGCAAACATTCTCAAATTATATTAAAGTTTGACCACACAAGAAAACTAATAGCTTAAATGAATCTCCAACCACATGGGTGTCAGTTTTTAAAAGCTTATTTGAATTGAATAATTTGTATTAATGTGCTGTTAGTTTTCCTCCGTATCAACCATTGTTATCTCAGGGTGCCAGAGCACGGAAGCAGATGGGAATGTTTTGATTTTTGTATACTTTGCTTGCTTGCTTTTAGCTTTTGGTGATTTTATTCTTTTATTAAAAAAAAATTAACGGCAGAGAGACAAAGATGATGTCTTTTAGGTTGTCCACGCGAGTCATTGTCTCCAAAAAGATTCCAGCTTAGCCACACGGAGCTAGGTTTAATGATTTAATCCCCCAACTAATCAAGATTATGAAAATAATAAACAAAAGGGAGAAGGGGAGCATGGGGTTCACCGGCCTCTGTGTGTGTGTTTGTTTTTTTTCTCTGTTGTTGTGTGCTTGTGTTCCTAGCCACGATTGCTTTACTAGTCGCTGCTGATGCATCTTTGTCTTTTTTCCGTAGATCTAATTCCCTGGCTCCACACAATCGCTTACATGCCGTCTATGGACCAGAAGATGATGATCGTGGGCATTGGACTCGAATCCCTTTTATGACTTCTGTTTGCAAAGTGGGAAAGCCGGAATTGGAATTGGAATTGATTTTCCAATACAGGTAACGTCTATGGCAATATTTCTTTTGTTATTGTTATAAAAATCTGTTGTTGTTGTTGTTGTTTTTTCTTAATCTTATATTTTTTATTTTTTTTATATTTACTTTGCATCTGACATCATACTTATCTTGATATTTTGTTATCTATTTCTCCATTTTCCTTTCTCTCCATGTGCGCATACCAAGAAAACCACATCCGCAGCTCATTAACATCGTATGAATTGCTGTCAAGTTAGTTGGGTTTGCATGTGCAATCCAGGGCTGCAACTAGAGTCAACTAGGTTAGGTAATTTATCCACTCAATCCATATTTTATTAGTAAAAAAGATGATTTGCAAATATACATGGTTTTAGAAATTCTAAATTATCATATACAATTTGACCATAATTACAAATATATTCATGTCGTTATAACATCATTATTGCACCGTTATTATGTAGATATATTCGCAATGGTTTGTAAATTATATGGATATATTTGTGATTTTAAAAATTAAATGAATATATTTAGTTTTTGAAAATATACTCATGCTATAATGATACAGTAAAGGCGTTATAATAGAGTGAATACATTTGCAATTATGATATGATCAAACTGTATAGCGGTAATTTGAAATTTTTGAAATTATGTGGATATATTTGTGAATTATCCACAAAAATATATCCAACTCTAGTAACAAGTCATTTTAGTTTTTAATCCATTTTATCCCATTCATATAAAAGTCAAATCAATCTGGTTCCAATTTCACTTTGTTCTTCCAAAAGAAGATGTCACGTCTTATACTCATCGAGTTATTTCTTCATGTAAACTTTAAAAAATCAGATATTTTGCTACCCAAAAAAGAAATCGTATATTAAAAAGAAAAAATCACATCTTTGTGCTTGTATGTCATAAGATATTACTCAAAGTAATTTCAAGTACCCATTATATGTGATTTATTCTGCACTAGCCCCTTTAGGATTAGGATGAGATGTGGAATAATATGGGAATGAGATAAGATATCCATGGGAAGAAATTAAAAATTAATAATCTATTTAAGCAATAGAAGCAAAGATGTAATTACCATCGATAACAAAACATTTGAAAATTTATTATAGGATATTCACCCATATTTGGTTTACAGATACACGCTATGTGTGGCTTATCCTCGGCTGGCTTCAGATTGAGATTGAATGTGGAATAACATGAGAAGATAAGATGAAGTATTATTGTATATTGAAAATTGAAAAGTGAGACCCGGAATGTATGTAAAATGTGAAATGTAGATTGTTATATATGATATGAGAAAAATATTTTTTTTTAGAAATCAAAAATTTTAATCCATCCTTGTACATCCATCTCGATCCCCATTTCAATTTTAACGGCCCTGTATATGATAATTTTTCATGTCCTCCCTGGCTTGCAGCTATTATTTAAATTTAAGGTATTTTTGGAAATGAATAAAGTTTATGATGAAAAGTTTTGAAAAATAAAAGTTGTCAAATGATTAATATGATATGAGTAATGACAAGAAGTAAAAAAGATAAAGTTAAAATAGCTAAGTTAGTTGTACTGGTAGTTGTGTAGAAATGATTGAAAAGTACGATAGTTGTATAGAAAAATGTGAAAAAATAATAAAAAAAATTAATAATTATAAAAAGTGCATTTAAAAAAAAAAAAAAAAAAAACACCCTCTAGGAAGGGGTAAGGGCATTGACGGCCACCACCCCAGGATCCCGAAAACCCCCCGCCGGTGGGTACTGTAGCAACTCGTCCAGGCCGGCAGATGGTGATTGGTGAACCTAGAGACGGGGGCGCGCAGGTCACGGAGGGCGTGGGCCCCTTCGACTCTTTTTGAAAAGCATCATGCACACGGACAAAACATCCAACCCGTTTACCTGCTGCAGTGAGAGCAGGATGCATGCTGCCCAGTTACTTTGCTAGCTCGACACGTGTGAAAATAATCCGAATGTTGCCACATGCGGTAGCTGCGAGAGCACACAAGTCGGAAAAGATAAA
>JAXCLR010000105.1:5961288-5981095 GCA_035584095.1 Annona squamosa
TTGGCAATTTCCATGACTGCAACTACCCAACCTTCAACGGAAATTGAAGAAAGTTGTATTGAAAAACCAATGTAGAAGACCCCAACTTTTCCAATGCCGCCCCCGAAACACAGAGCTACGGCGTCTAAAAAGAAAATTTTCGGAAAGGAACAGAGCAGGAGGACAGAAAAACGTACCATGGAGGAGAGCAGATAAGCTTCCGGTAGCCATGTAATCTGAGACAAGCAGCTTCTCGTCCTTGGAGTAGTAATATGCCCTCAAAGGAACCACATTGTCGTGCTTCACCTTGCCCAGCGCCTCCATCTGCATTTCGAATTCCCGCTTCGCAACCGCAACATCCTTCAATCTCTTCACCACCACCGTCGTCCCATCTTCCAATACGGCCTTGTACGACGTGCCGACGCTTCCCTTCCCCAAAACTTCCGCGGACGCTCGGAGCAGGTCTTCCAGATCGAAGTTGTAGATTCCGCCATCGAAGAACACAAGCTTGTTCCTTTCTCCTTCTCCGGCTGCGCTCCCTGCCTCATCCTTGGAGGAGGAAGTCCCCGTCTCGGCTCCCGCCGCCGCTGCCGCTCCCATCGCCCGTGGAGCCGGCTTCGCCTCCTTCTCGGCGCGGTCTGTCTCCCTCCGGCGCCTCAAACAGCACAGCAGAATCAGACCCAAAAGGACAAGAGCTAGAATTCCACCCCCCGCGACGGCAATTGCGATAATGGCGGCCTTCGAGAGTTTCTTGGAGCTCTTCCGAGGTCGGGCTTTTGGAGGATTTGGAAACGGCGACGGAGCGGGCGAAGGGAAGAATGGGGTGCAAGGATTCAGCGGCTTGCCGCAGAGATTTATGTTGCCGGCGAACGCGGATGACTCGAATCTCGCGAGAGCGGCCGGGATCGAACCGTTGAGATTGTTGGAGGAGACGTTGAAATCTGCCAATGCGGCGATATTGATGCTAGGAAGCTTGCCGGAAAAGCTGTTGTCTTGGAGGTAGAGGCGCGTCAAGTGGGTCAGATTGTTGACAGAGAAGGGGATTTCGCCGGAGAAGTTGTTGAACGAGATGTCCACACGTATAAGCCGCGTCAGCCCAGAGAGGCTCGGCGGAAAGCCTCCGGAGAAGCGGTTGTCCTGGAGGTAGAGACTGCGGAGGAGTTTGAGGTTGGAGAAGTCCGCCGGGAGCTGGCCGGAGAGTCGGTTGGAGCGGAGGCTGAGGACGCGGAGCTGGGTGAGGTTGCCTATGGTGGCCGACGGGATCTGGCCGACGAGGCCGACACCGGGGAGGCGGAGGTACCAGACGGAGCTCCGGCCGGCGTCGCAGCCGACGCCGACCCAATCGCAGGCGGACCCGGAGGAGTTCCATTGCAGTCGATTCTCATGGGGGATTTGTGAGAGGAAGGAGAGCAGCGCTTGCTTGTCCTGAGTCGGCTCGGAATCGACTCCACGGGTGAAGGAGAAGGAGAGGAAAACAAGAAGGAGAAGACGAGAAAATGAGAGAGAATAATCCATTCGAGTTGGGTTGTTGCAAATGGTTTTCAGGTCAAGGAGAATGTAGCAAGGGCGGATTTTGGAAGAAAGATTTTTGGAGGCGGCGTCGGTGAGTGGTTTTGGGAGGAAGAGCCATGACGGAGAAGAGAGAGAGAGTGTGTGTGAGGTTGGAAAAGGCTATCGAGAGAGGGGGGGGGGGAAAAGCGAGCGAGCGAGCGAAACGTTAGGTGTTGCGAGTCGAGGTACGTGCGCGGGTCGGACAACAGCATCACGGGGCAATATAAGATAGGGGAATGTGTGGCGTGTTTGGCCGCTGCATCCTCCTTAGAAAATGGATTACAATGTCATGGACCCAATCACGTTTTTCTTATTTTCTTTTTTTTTTTTTTTTGGAGACTAAAAAAATGAATTGTAGCCACCATGACTTAATTTTGGTGTTTTACATTATGGTAGACTTTTTGATGGAATTTATATCTGAATAAGAATATAATAATGTGTATTGAGAATAAGTAAAGTTATATTGAAAATAAGTAAAATTGTATTAAAAATTAAAAATGTATTTTAAAAGTTAAAAAATTATATTAAAAATAATAATACAAATTCAATCCAAAAATCTTATAACATCTATAAACACGTGGAGCCAGTTGAACCATTAAAACTTATGTCACACAAAGATAGCCATTAGCCGTCAACAGCGGCCCAGAACGGCGTTCTGCGGTTGGCGCGGGATTGAATCACATTCAAGAATTCGGTCCCAAATAGATGGGTGTGGGAGTAGGTTATCTCTTGGGTGGAAAAAGTGTGGGAGCAAGTGGTCTCTCAGGTGGCTATTGGAAGCTGTGTCTTCCAGATTTATTTGGGATGTTATGTGTCCCCATATTTGTTGGGATGTTATGTGTCCCCAGATTCGTAAGAATGTCTAAGATCTTCGGTATAATATGTGTTTAGATACATATAATTATATAACAATAAAAAAAAAGAAAAAAAAGATAGCCATTGGCATTTAATGCTTGCACAAGGCAGCTGTTTTGTCTGCTGCCCACTCGGAGTTATTTATCTGGAACACACTAGTCCTTTTGGATCTTTGGAAAGGGGGAGGGAGTCTGGAAACTAATGTGAAATTCATTTATTATGTTGTGAAGAAAAATAATGCATTCCATCCCTGCTGTGAAATGGACAGGAGCAGTTTAATAATGGTAGAAAATACAGCTATAGCGTTGAGTTTGGAGAAAACATCCATTCATTCCCTTGGTTACAGCGACATGAACATTCATTCATTGAATATGACCGACATAGGCGGATCTACATATTTAAAAATTATATACTTTTCTTAAAATTTTGTAAAAGAATATTTCAAAATACTATTTATTTAATATAATCTTCGAAGTCAAAGTTCCTAGATCTGCAACTGATGACAAAAAAGGAGAATGAAGCCGCGCCACGACTTGTTTTCCTATCCGATTTTTAATCTGGGTATACCATTGCAGTGTCATTTTTTTACAGTTGATAGACAGCCTAATGACCCCAGGCAATTGCTGGTGGAAAGCTGTCCTCGTGTGTTCTTGTGTTCCTCCAAAATTTAGCGTCAGCGCAGATCTTCTAATCAACGTCTAGATCGTTGAATGATCAAAATTGATTGTGATAGGAACATTCTGATCCCAGGATCAGGATTACTGGCCACAGCTTCTCTGTCGAAAATTCGAAGTCGATTTGTTCGATTGCGATGTTTAAACTCCTTTTCAACTAATGTGGCATTCAAGTACCTTCATGGTCGCATTCTCTCATGATTTGGCCAAGTACCTTCATAATTGCATTCTCACATACGAGTAAAATGACCGATTTGTTCGATTACGATGTTTGAACTCTTTTCATCTAATCTGGCATTTAAGGACCTCCATAATCATATTCCTTCATAATTTGGCATTTAAGTACTTCCATAATTGCATTCTTAAATTAGAGTGTCTTTTAAAACAACTAAAATTTAAAAGTAAGTATTAGAATATCTTTTGTTTTAACCTAGTGGTAGGACATTTAATTATAAGTTTCAAAGGTTCGGAGTTCCAAGTCTTCTGATAGCTACATCCATGGCAGTGGACCCTATGATACCATTAAAAATTTTTATTAGTGAATATGAATTTTTTGCTGTAAGTTTGCCTATTTATAATTTTAACTTCATAATTTCAATATTTTACGACTATAACCTTCTAAATTTTGAAGTTGTATAAAAATAATCCTATGACTATGCATTCTCCGTGTCAAATTAATTTATATCATATCAATTTTTTTGCACGTTGAAAATCTTGTATGTTTGTTGTCCATTTGACTATTGTTCTCAAAATGTAATGAAGTTCATCAAATTATTTTTGTACAATATCAAAAGTCAGAAGGTTAGATCCGCAAATATAAGAAGCACGATGTTTTTTTTTTATTATTGGAATGTATATTTACATACATCTTAACACATATTACATTGAAAGCTTTTGAGACATTCTTACAAATTTGGAGACACTGCTCCACCAAATAATCAGGAAGACACAGCTTCCAACAACTAAATGGGAAACCACGGCACCCACAACCATTTCGACGGGAGACAAAGCTCCCAAACACATTTTTTGTGCCTATGGGGACTCGAAACCCCAACTCACTGCCAGCCGCCAATTTTCGGCAGCCTCTCAGACCAACCGAGCACGGCTGGATTGGTTTAAGAAGCAGGATGTTAAAATCATAAATAAACAAACTTTCTAGCAAGTGTGCTACCCATATAAAATTTTCCAATGTATTTTTAATCGTAAATAAATTCACAGATGAATATTATAAATAGCTTAGATTTAGCGAAACTGTTATTTTTAATAAAAATTCAACCGTTTCCATCATGCATGATCATTACGCACACATAAATTATCCACGAAAATGGATGGGCCGAATTTGGCTATTCCAAAAACGCTCCAAAAGTTTGTCCAAATCATTGATCACACACAAGCTCTAATATAACCGTGGTACTATAGTTTGCAAATGATTACTTATGCAAGATAATTCATTCTGAAATCAACTCAATATGGCACCCATGAATTGAGTCTTTTCAGCTTTTTTTCTTAGACAATTGCATGATAGATGCATGCTCAAAGTGTTGATTAATGTTACAAAAAAGCTAATTCTTTTGCACATGAAATAGCCCCACTCAAGATGGAATGCGCTGTAAAGATAAGCTGACATTAGGATCAGGCAGTCATCTGCCCGGCGTATACCACGTGTTTGTGCCATGAACTGGCAGCTACTATTATGTTCATAGGATCTTGTTACAGACAACATGAAAAATCATGGGAAGGATCAAATACGACATGGCCCCCGTCTCATTGAACCTCCTGAAATCATTTCCACTGCTGCAAGCTTCTCATTTGAGTGTGAAAGTCAACAAGAAAATCACCAAACGAGAGGATTTATACATCCGTTGTCCTCTGCAAAAAGATATCTATCAATTCCAGTCAAAAAAGCGATAGATTTTTCATCTTCATTTTCTTGCAATATTGTATTTATTGTATGGACAGGCAGGAATGCATGATGGACAGTTACTAAGAAATTTCAATGCGTGAAATAAAAGCAACTCAAATTCTTACCGTCCATCATGGTTTTCCCCAGTTTGGTGTACCATTCGTATCTGAAAAACTTCCATCTATTTTACTATCTTCCCGTGCATTAGTGTTCAGTGCAAGCAAAGACCAATTGTATTTCACCAAAAATCAAGACTATAGAGTGGTTACCCAGTTGGATAACGACACTTAGATTTCTAACCGTCGAAATCAGTTGCCTTTCGTACATTTCTAAAGTGTATTTGACACTTTGGACCCTTCAAGTGGTACTTCAGATTTTTTATCTTCGGTGCCATTTTTTGCATGCCCTCTAAGATTTAGGAATGTGGCCTTCATGAATGGAAAATATTAGATAGTTGTGCGGATGTAGCTGCATGTTGCCCTCTTTCTGATTCAACACTGGGAAAAAAAAAAAAAAAAAGCACTTGTGAAATTATGTATACAAAAAAAGGAAACAGGGGACCATCTTTTGCCCGCCCACTGTGTATGTTTTGGTCCCCCACCATTTGTAGTGCCTCCTGCAAGGCTAACACTGTGCGAACTGATCAGCTTCATGATATGATGGTTAGCCTGCCCCATCCTGTGTTGTGTGATCCAATTGTACAAATGAATGAATGAATGATTCATGTGGCAAACATGAATGCTAAGCAATCTGTGCAATAATAGAAGAAAGAGGCAATGAAGCAATGTAGAGTACTGCATGGGTCAGGAAATATGTGTGCCACTCGTCACCCTATCGCTAGCTCTCCACCATGATTTTGGTGCATTGAGCCAGTAATGTGTAGGCCTGTCGAGCCACTTTCCACAGTGCATTCCAGGAATGGAAGGAAAAGAGCTGCTGGTAGGAAGGGCAGGGCAGCGATGAGTAAATGCGGATTGTGGACCAAGGCTGGCCAGAACTTGTGAAGGACATGGTTCTGTCCCCCGAGTAGCTGGACCTGATTATCCACATTCTTCTTGGTTTGACGCTTTCATTCAGATCCTTTCCAATGTAATGAATCAGCAAATCAGCGTTCTGACATGTATTTGGCTGATGGATGACAGGTGGGATTCATGGACAATTGACTGAATTCTTTCTGGAAAATTGGCCGATGATTTGATTCGCAGATTGAATCTTAGAAAGGTGATGACTTAGCAGCAGTTCATATTTTAAGCAGATGAAATAGAAAGAGCCCAAAAAGTTGTCATGGCATAATTATACATTATCAGAAACCCAAAACAAAGATATTCCGTGAAAATATTACACCGATTCTTTGAAAACAATGCGCCAGAAGTTATTGGATGAGTTCTGATAGCACCGTTATAATTAATATTAGAATCATGTAGGTTAGAGGCTCAGAAAGGTAGCACCACTTGAAAATGCATAAGGTTGCATATGTCTAATAAAAATTGCACAAAATTAACCAATCCAAATATCAAAATGTCATGGAATTTTTATGCAATCCTACATCCATACAACAGAAGAACTTTTCAATATTGAACATGATGGTGGGATAGAATTTCATTGAAAGATGGAACTGAATTCCTGTGGAAATGATTGTATTACATAGTTATCCAACTACATCGCGTTTCTTCACTAAGCCGCTGTAGTACACCTTCACCAGCCATTAATATGTTGCCAGATCAATTAAAAGTTAAAACATGGACCTGCCTTTCTGGACTGGGAGCCCAATCCGATTTGGTCACTGAAGCAGAGGCATAGTAGACTCGAAGAAAACGGATAGCGATGCGCTTTTGGTATTGCTTACTATCAACCCTTTTCACAAATCATTGAAAATAGACGGAGAGTACCTGTGCTACTAGTTTGTGTAGGATGGGGAGAGCTCTTGCATCGACGGTCAGAATAATCACGCGGCGGAACAGCTTGGTCGAGCCAGTCAAGCATCCTTTTCAGTTTCCCAACACCTTTCGGCTTTCTGATTCTGTCCTTAGGAAGGCATGCTTACCTGTATGTATGCTCTGCTCCTTTCTAAAAAGGATACGTTGGAGGGTGGATTACGATATCATCGGATGATGTTAGATGGTCAGTATCCTATGTGGACAATCCACATTTTGAATAGGCGAGTTGATAATCGACGGCCATTTGATTATTCCCTAGCGAGTTCTGGTGACCAAATTACAGATTGCTACATGTACGTCCACCACGGAAGGGATAGAATAGAATCGCGTGCAAAGATTGAGTTGCAGCCTAGACAGGAATGCATTTGCAGCACAAAAAGCCTGGATTTGGCAAGATGGCTATGAGATTTATTAGATGGAGGGATCTTCGCAAAGACAGCTCATCTGATCTAGGATCTCTGCCCTTTTCTATTTCTGTGCAATCAAATCAAGTCGACGACAGAGCAGCAACGAAAGAAAGGGAGAAAAGGACGCGAGCGGGCGGGCGGGCGGGCGCGTGCAGACCTGCTTCCGTGGCGTTGCGTTGCACCGCATCGAGCAAAAAAGTCGTAAAGATGGTAAATCGTGGAATTGGAAAGGGGGAGCTGAGATGCCAGCAGCTTTTTCTTTGCGCAAGCAAAGAACAAGGACGCTACGGTCCGGTGGACGTCGGACCCGCTGTTGTGCTATGGCAAGATGGCAAGCGACTCTCTGTTCAGGGCCTCAGGTCTCAGGCAGGCGGTGATGAAGGAATGCCGCCTCACGCTCAATCCGTTCCCCTTATCTAGCCACTCGCATATCTATGCAAAGGTCCCCCAGCCACTCCCTCACGCTTCTTTGCTCTGCTTTAGTGCTTATCCGCCTCTGCACTTCGAATTTGATGGCAAACCTGTTTTCGCCCGTCCGTTTCAGAATAAAACAGGACTTTCCGTAGTCATTCTCAGAAATCGTGCCAATCATTTTGCTCTTCAGCATCCTCCAGTACACACATCGGTTCCGTTCTATGTAAAGGCCTAAAGGATCATTTAACTTCTAGGTTCCTCGCATGAAAGGGGGTTTTCATGGAAGAGAATAAAGGACACCTCCTGCACGGTGCTTCTTATCTGAAACATTTCCCCAAAATTTTCCCATATAACTGATCTGCTGAACTATATGCTAACCAGTAATGTAACATTGTCAGCAGGGGATGGCCATTTTTACTCGCCCAATCCAGAAATCCGAATACTGGAATCTGAACCCGCACATATGAGAAAGAAATAAAAATGGAATAGAAAGTATCATGTGTTTAGTTGTAACAGCAGCCGCATATGTTACAGTTGGACTACCATCTCGGTGATATATTCTCAACCAGCTAAATCACTCGAAAACATCCCACTAGCTAAACCAACACTCCCACCTCACTCGAGTAAAGCGCGAGGTGGGGAAAAAACAAAAGAGATGACAGAACCTACACCCACCAGGAAAATTTTAAAAAAGGAAAAGTAACAGAAGAAAAACAAGGCCCTCTTAAATCTGGGTCCCCACGTGCACTCAGGTCCCAAAACTGTCCAAGAAGCTCTGCAGCTCTTTCAGACCCTCAGCTGAAATGCTCCGCTGAACTCGCCCTCTTGGCACCACCAGATTTGGTGGTGGCTTCGAATGAAAGCATACCACAACAGCCGCCAAATTGTCACCGCTCCTCCTCTTCAGTGCCTCATCCACAAGCTCCTTGCAACACATCACAGGATCATTGTGCTCCTGGAGCTTCCTCCGGGCAAAATCCACTGCATTCTGGCTGCGGAATACATCCCAGATCCCATCGCACCCTAGTATCAGAAACTCATCTTCTTCTGTCAGCTGAGTCTGCCTCACCTCAGGCACTGCACTCAGAGGACCACCATTGCACCCCTTCAACCCCTCCATATGCCAATCACCCAAGGCCCGGGCAACATTGAGCTGACCATTAAGGTAGCCATCAGACACGTACCCTCCACATGCTTCTATTCTCTTCATCTCTGTGGTGCAGGCTGGCTTGTGGTCCCTTGACATCTCAATGGCTTTTCCCCGGCGGCAGAGCACAGCCCGGCAGTCTCCAGCATTGGCAACCAGCAATGACCTGCCACCAAGATAAGAAATAAAGCCTGGTGCTAGGGTACCCAAACCAACTTTTTCCAAAGGAACTGAGAGCAAGAAAAGCAGCCGGTGGAAATTGTCCTCCCAAGGCATTAAAAGGTTGCACGAATGACTAACCATGGACTGATGGGCAAGACAACATCAAGTTCAGCAAGTTGAAATATGTCACAAAATTATCCCATCATGCTGCCAGAGGGAACATTTCATGGTGCAGAATGTTTGGATGCTTGGCCCTTCAAAATTCAACTGCTGGATAAGAAAGATTTAAGCAGCCTAAATCACAGCTAGTACATGGTGACTTAATATCCACCGACTAAGTCAGAGGACCAATACCACTTAGCATTCATTGATGGCCCAGAGTGTAAATAAAACCCTAAAACCTATATCGTGTGCATATATAAATAAAAAGATGCAACCACTGGCAATCAAAATTCAGCAAAGGCAAGAGATGATGTCAAAAATCCAAATTTTAATTTAAAGACATTGCATGACCCACTAGAATCATAGATTTTCATTTCAGTTGCATGCAAAAGAACAGAAGATGGGAGGTTCAAGACAACAACCCCTCAAACCAACAATTCAAAAAAGATGGATTGTTCATAAGAAGCAATAGGAGAAGCCTAACCTTCCAATAACAAGAGCAGCCAATGCCGTGGTACCGGAGGCAAGATCTGCATCCATGGAACAAGCTTCAGCTAAAGCCGTATCTGTCTGCAAAAAGGCAGAAGTAATTGCCCTCTCAATCTCTCTCGGGAAGTCTTCATCCCCCACAATGTATCTAGGTAAGTTGTCACAAGCGAAGTTGGCAGCATGCTTCCCACCATGACCATCGAATACCTGATACAGCAAAAGAAGCAATACATTCTGTTAAAATGATGCCTCCAAATGACTAGCTAGGATTGTCTTGATGCCTACACAAAGAAGAATTTAAATAAACTTTTGTAGCATCAGACAAGTATAGATAGATAAGTACCCCATAGAAGGCATTGGGTTCTTCAGTGATGTTATTAAATCCATATTCACACGTGAAATTGTCAAGACGAACATATACATCCTCCATGCTCTGTCGGAACCCAATATCTGCCCAACCTCCTGAGCGAATAACTGGAATGAACTCTGTCTCACCACCTTCCCCATCCTTTCCACTCTCAACAGAATCATCTAATGTCTTCATCCTCACCTGCAAAAGTTCAACTAGTAACACAAGAACTCAAATGCAATTAATGAGTGAAATTGAAAATTATCGCCCAGTCAAAGTTAGAAGAATTAGTGATAATATGTAATTTATCCAAATTACTATCTTGTTAATGCTGCTGTGTTATTACTCGTTCAACTCTATTAGTTCATTATTTATTCAAATGATTGTTGTTGCCCTTGTTGCTGCAGCTGCTTTCACCTTCCAACTTTAACAAACAAATGAGTTTTTGTGCTTCTGATCTTATTCTCCAACCATAATGATGGAAAATGGAAGATGCAGAGCCTTCATAGAATGGATTAAATTTACCAGCAAGTAGCTCGGTGCAGACTCCAGATATCTAACCAATTTAGAAGTCATACATAGCCTACAAATCCTGAGTGAAATTGTACAGTGAACCTTCAAAGGCCTGCAACTTCTTATTCTACTTTGCTAATTGAGAATAAACTTGTTGAGAATGAGAACAGAATGTGAAGGACAAAGAATGCTTAGACATCTGTGAAAAAAGACTAAGAATGGGCAATCCCTTGCAAAAGTAAACTGGAGTAATACAAGCCTGCAGAATCAATCAACCAGCACCTAAAATTTAAATAGAAATGCACGACCAGAGTCATCAGCCTTGAACTAGTTCTGCGGCCAATGAACGTCAACAAGTATTATTTTAATATACGCATTTTCAGTCTCATCAGCTGTGATAACCAGGACTAATTTTAACTAGTTCACAAGATGGATAGAGGACTCAAATGAGTGATAATCAAGGAATCTAAAACCAAGGACTTGTCAATTTTTCCTATTTCCTTATATTTAGACTCAACTTTGTTACCTGTCTTACCTGTTTATAAAACAAATATCAAGTATGAGTCCAGCTCTGGTCCAAAATATTCTTAGCAGATGCCACACCTCAGTCCACAAGGGTAATCTATTTCACATCCTCCACAGGATGGCTAATCACATGTATTCCAGAGGCAACCGCAGGTAACATGGTCACTGTGCAATCATTTCCCTTTCCTTCTGGCACATGACGTAAAAATAAAGGATTTCTTTTTATGAAACCTGAATTGATGAAAACATTTTATGGATTTTAGCAACTTCCATAAACGCAGAACCTGTTGAGGTGCATTGAATTGAATGCGAATTGAAAAATCACTGTTTCTGTTGACCTCCATCAGCGAAAAGTGAAAAAAACTCAAGAAAAGACAATTATCATTTGCCTCCTTCCTAGAAAATCCAACAAGCCAAGG
The DNA here is from genome assembly GCA_035584095.1 of Annona squamosa. Taxonomy (NCBI): domain Eukaryota; kingdom Viridiplantae; phylum Streptophyta; class Magnoliopsida; order Magnoliales; family Annonaceae; genus Annona; species Annona squamosa. The sequence continues at coordinate 5,972,775 of JAXCLR010000105.1, forward strand.
TCTTACAGGAAAGTGAGGAACATTAGATGACCACACCCTCATAAAATTCTTCAAATGGTAACTGAATGACATCAGTTGCTTCCTTTTACATTGCTGGCATACATTGGCCAACATACACTGTTGATCTTTAAGGACCCAATATGCCAATTTGCTTGTGCATTTTTCAGTGTTCTTCTTTTTGCACACATCAAATTGCATGATGTGTGTGTGTGGTCATAGGGGAGCATTAAGCTTAGGGTCCGAGGAAGGGTTAGACCACTTTGGGTCTACATCATGCAACCATACTTTGCAAAGCAATAGGTCGTTTCCATGACTCTAACCTGTGACCCTTGGGTCACACACGACAAGCTTTGCTGTTGCACCAAGGCTCCCCTTCATGAGTACAATAACCATAAGGGAAAAAAAAAAAAAACATTTTATGAGAAGCTTGAAAATCAAGGACACTTTTTGTGATTTTTTAAAAATAAATCCTGAACATATTGTATTCAAGTAATCACACAAGCAATCAAGGGACGAACAGGTGAGCAGCATTTCATTTATCAAATATTTCCAATGAGATTTTTCTGAAGAAACACCATCTGTCTTGCTTTCTTTTCTGTTGGCATCAAATTTTACATCATTTTTCATTTTAAACAACAAGATACATTTCGTTTCTTTGGCCAAGTTAGGAACCAAATTCATGAGCTACCAGTCATCTTTTTAAGTGTCCATGTATGTAACTGTTCCCCGTGCAAGCCCCTGCATTTGCGGACATGATCTATAGCTGCCCTAGCTGTGAGAATGCCAGATAGCATATGGGCAACTATTACATTGTTGCACCCACTGACTGCATTAACTTGACAACCCAAAACTATACCCCATAAGATACAATAGATTTTTCATTTTAAATTTTCCAGTTACTTTGATTGATACCCATAAATAACATAGAGAATCTAATAAACGGCTTTCATTCAATGGGAGTTGGCAAAGTCTTCTTTGCTCCAACACAATTCTTCTGATCAATTAATCCTGCCCTATCCTAGTTCATTTTGGAAACTGCATTTCATGAAAATTTCCCTCATCTTGAGACAATTATTTTGAAAACATCTGCCCTATATTCTCATATTTGCAATATTGCTTTCTGCCATCCTTTCATAAGTTCAACTAAATTAATTAATGCAAATATGTTTGACGCATAAGCATGCTCACGTGTAGATGTTTACCATCAGAGGACAAAAAAGGAAATTCTATGCTCTCATTGATGGGACCAATTACGGACAAGGTGCATTGGGGTGCATCAGGTTTGCGAATTGTTCTTCACAACCTACACTGTACGGTTTTACTCAGATCAAGATAATGCAGATGGGGATGGGAAAAGTGATCTCTATCATCATCAAGATTACTTTAAAATTAGTCACGTAAGAAGAAGAAAAAAAATACTGCTTGTTGAAAATAATTGTCTTCCAGATACCATCAAACATAATTCATTTTAAGATATGACTTGGTACCACAAAGCAGACGATTTAGATTGTTAACAGCACTAAAAGTCACCCACTACCCTGTTTTGGTTGGATCTCCATAGCATTATCATATGAAAATCATCATTTCCACCAGTCAGTTGTCAGGACTACAGAATTCTGCAAAACAAGGTCCTTTTTCCCCACCCTAACCTAAAACAGCTGAAAACAACTGCGATTTCTACAGACTTACACTCATTTTCCTTTATTCTGTGCAAGTGGGCCCCGATCCAGACAGCTGATCCCACATCGAAAATCATATTCCAAAAAAACCACAGTGGGACCGCACCCAAACTTTACAAGGCCAGCCAACACCATGAAATAACATGGATTTGGAGGTGTATCCAGCAGAAATCATCAAACCTTTGACACGGAAGAAGCTTCCAAGATCAGATCTTTGGGACAATTTACTCTGAGAATGTCATGAGAACAGCCGGTCGCCGTTTGGGCCCCATCATATGAACTGCTCTGATAAATTCTATCACAACGCCCACCAAAGTTGGCAGAAGAAAACAGGGGGGGAATCCCCACCGAACCCCCCCCCCCCCCCTTTTTTAGCCCTAAAGCTCACATTCTGGTAGAAGTACATCAAAATCAACAAAACTCAAAATCAGAGTGGTGGAGAGATGGAATTACGAGGGACGGGTGGCGAACGAGGGATCCGGTGCAAGGAGCAGCATAGCGTCCGCCACTGCTGGCTGCCCCACTAAGCGACTGGCGATAAGCCGAAGCGAGAGGGTTTGGAGGCTTGCTCTCGCTCGAGCTTCCATTTTCAGCTCTCTTACCGTCCTCCATCTTCCACTCCCACCTCTTGAATCACCATCACAAACATCCTCCCTTGAAAAACCCTAAACCTAAACCTAATTTCACCGTAAGGAATCTGAGGAGAGAGGAGCTTCCCAAGCACGTTTCCTGCGAGCGTGGGAGCAATGACCAGCAGAAGACACGATTTAGGGTTTTGCGGAAGAGCAGCTGCCGCGGAATCAACGGACGGCACCTCTGTTTTCTTTTCCTCAGGGGCGAAGAGGTTGGTGCGCGTGCAGTGGAAAGCTGATTCTCACGTGCCCATTGCCACCGAACCCTTCGCGAATGCCCTGCGCAACACGTGTGACCATGGCGCCCACCAAGTTCATCAAAACTTTTACAACTAAAATCTGTGCTTGTATACAAATATCATATTTTAAATTATTTTTCTACTTTTTTTCTATTTAATTATTCTATCTTTTAATTATTTTTACATAATCACCCCCATAATTAACTTATTAATTATAACTTTAATTTTTTATTATTTATTATTATCTTATTATGCCACATCATTTTTTCTTATGTTAAAAAATTTCATATTCAAAAATTTTTATTCAAAAATTTTTATTAATTCCCGAACACACTAAAATAAATCTTATCACTTTGCATAACATGTGCCTTGCTAGATTGCCACATACTTAGATTATTTGGAAAGTAAATCCCGAAGCTTACATATATCAAGTTTTTTTTTAATTATCGAGTAATTTTACTTGTAAAATGGTTTAGAAATTGTTTCTAATATAATTCACATTTTAGAATGCTAAAAAAATCATATGACTGCTTGTTTTATAGTGTTTTTTATTGACAAGTTTTATTATGTAAATACTCAAACTGTAAGGATCAGAGTATTGATTTTTGGCAGAGCTATTGCAATGACAGCAATTTTGGTAATGATGAAGGACCGCGAACAGAGCGAAGATTAGTGATTTTGACAGCTTATGTTTACGCAGTTTCAGTTGGATAATAGTAGATTAGTGATTTTGACAGCTTATGTTTACGCAGTTTCAGTTGGATAATAGTTACTATACCGTGTGTGTTTGGTGACGAGGATAAACAAGCGAACATGTTTATACAATTATACCTTTTTCACATATCCACGCATATTAGGAAACTTATCATTTGTACTCGAGTGCACTTAGGAAACTTATCATTAGGAAACTTATCATTTGTACTGGAGTGCACTTAGATTCGGTGCAATTAGGCGCAATCCGGCGCAAATATTTATTTTTTAATATCATTTTTTAAAAATTTTTACATACAATTATTAAAAAACACCACTAATTTTTAAAAAATCAAAATAAATATATCAAAATCTTGAAATATAGTAAAAATTGATATACATGTTAAATACACCTAAATTAACAATTATGTAAAAAAAATTTCAAGAAATAATATAAATAATGAGTATCTACGCATGGGTGCATCGAAGCTAAATGCACCAACATGTATAAAATCAAAACCCAATATATTATTTGTTTTTGCTAGTACTTATATTTTTCAATTTCAGGTGTGCTTGTGAAGTAATAAAATTTTTAAATAAAAAAATTTTAAATTAAAAGAAAATAACATGATATGAAAGGAAGGATGTTGGTGGACAAAAAAAATAAAGTTAATATACATAAGTTAGTTGTATGGGTAGTTATTTATAAATAATTAAAAATATGATAATGTATATGAATGCATGAATAAATAATTAAAATTATAGTATTTATAGAGAATGTAAAATTCAATATTGACAAATTTTAACTTAAATTTTTTTTATTTATTGTCAAACACACTCGAAAATATACTTGTAATCATGGGCTTTAAGCTAACGACCTTGGGTGCATCGACCCCCTTTTTAACTTTTAATTTTTTTTTGGAGATGGAAATTATTAATTACATTTATGGAGAGTTACGTGATGATCATGATAAAATTCACTTTAATTAAAAATCAGCTTTAAAAATTTGCCACATTTTTTACTGGTAAAAATTACCGCACTTCGAAAGTGAATATATATCTATTAAAATTAAAATAAACCTGCTTTTAATATATATGCATGTTTCTGATTTTCGCGCCATGTATCTGATTATTTGCATTACACACTGACACGTATGGATAAACGTTAAATTGGTCTAATTTTTAAAAAATAGAGCTGAGAAACAACGCTTGCATGGGCCCATGCTATGCAACGCACGTGAGCACCCCGTGACCATTACCCGTGACATTCCATTATTTTTTTCAAAATTTCTACATTTTCCCTTATTTTCGGTGTGTCTAGGGACGTGTGAATTTGAAATGAGATTTTTGACCTCTTTAAACACTTTTCATATTATTTTGACACCTTAATCATTGGCAACATGCGTGGTGGGGAAAATAAAAAAGAAAAAGGGAAATTTTGAAAAGCGTGGGAATAATATAGGTAAGATATGAATAAAGTAAGATAGTTGTTTAAAAAATGAAAAGAAACAGAGAAGTATGATAGCAGGAGCATGTAAACGATTGATATACTGGGAAAATAGTTCTCCCGAAAATGTTATTTAATAAATATTTATCTTTCACTAAAATATCATTAAAACGTCAACTTTAGGCGTAACCTAACTAGTTCTCAATTTCGAAATGACTGAGTGGTAAAAAATAAAAAATCAATCAAAATATAAATGATGAATGGGTTCTTAGATATTAGAGAAATCATGCCGACGTCGCTCCTAGTTACCGTGGCTACCGACTCTTTTACTTTTGCTTATCGTCAAATATGTAGAAAGCTTGGAATATGAATGAAACAGTGAAATAAAGTGAATGGATGAGCACGATAAACATAATGTGAGCAGTGATCATATCCGTTTGTTGATAAAGTAGGGAGAGAAGTGACAAAGCGAGGAAAAATAAAATAATTTTCAAAATTACCAAGAATAATGTGATATTAAAAAAGTATGTATAGGAAATGATAAAATTTTCAAACGAAAAGTTTTTAAATTTGAAAATAATGATGGGATATGGCATGGGATGGGTAATGATGGTAATGAGTAGAAATAATAAAATTAAAATAAATATGTTAATTGTATATAAATGACTATAAAGCATAATAATTGCATGTGGATATGTAAAAAATTGATTAAAAAATAATGTAGCTATAGAAATTAAAAAAATTTATATTGAAAAGTATTACTTTTATATTTTTTCTCATCACCAACCCACCAAAAGTTTATATTTATTTGAATATGGAAAAGAAGAATTACATTTATCTAAAATTACCAGTTGATCATGATAAAATTACTTTCATTTAAAAAGTTAGTTTAAAAATTACCACATTTTGATGGTAAATATGTAACTATTAAAATTTAAATAAACGTATATACACAACTACTTTTAATGTATACATGCATCTATTTTTTCTATTACATGGTGATAAACGTTAAAATGATCTTAAAAAAAAAATAAAGTTTAACGTCAAGTCATGCATGGACTTATGCTATGCAACATACTCAAGTATTGTCTCATCATTACAATTTTCATCATTTTTATAGGTATTTATATATGTTACATTATCTTAACTTGTATTACCATCGTGGCTTGAAATATTCTTATAATTTTCTAATAATATTCTACAAACACTTTCTAAATATTTTAAATTTTTATAACAATATTTCATAAATATTCAACCAGTCGATGCTCTCGTGAAAACTCGAGAAGAACAACGCCGCCACCTACTACTTAACATGAGATAGTGATGAGAATATTATAACCGTAATCAGCCCTTCACTTATTACTTAACATGAGATAGGAAGAGAATATTATAACCATAATCGGCCCTTAGCTGTGGCTTGACCATGCGCCACTGAGGTAAACTCTAAATGGCTTATACTTTTTATGGTTAAAACTTTATATTCCAACTTTTTTTTAATGTTGTTTTGGGTATATATTTCAACTTAAAATAATTTTGGTAAGCTGTATAGGCGGAAAAACTAGTTAAATACTATTTTCTTACTTTTTATCCATAATTTTCAATATATAATTTGATATTTTAATCGCTTAATTATTATACTTTCTTTTTTACCTATATTCTAATTATTTTTCTCACACGTCTATTTTATTTACTCTTACCTCACCCTTAAAATATCATATTATTTTCAGTCTTTTTAAAACGTATTATATTGCTCACTTTATCACGTCATCTTACTTTATCAACAAACGGATTATTCATTTATTTCTTATGATCGCTACTCACATTTTATCATGCCATCCATTGACTTTATTTTAATTTTTTTTTTCATTTGCATATTTCAACTTTTACTCTTACATATTCGATGATGGAATGTAATCCCGTGCACTTGGATGTAAATATCAACTTTTATATTTTATTTTAAATTTGTTTATATAACTGCTATTCTAAATATATTTAACACATATATCAATTTTTATTATTTGTTATTAAAATTGTCATTAATTTTTTAACAAATCGGAAAAAAAATATCTAAAATTTTTCAACACTTAAATTAACAATTTTATAAAAAAAAGTTTCAAAAAATTAAAAAAAGATATATGCACCCAGACACACCGACCTTAAGCGTACTTGAGTGCCTAGGATTACCTTCGTTCAATGATAATCCAAAGGAAAAAGCAGAGGCCGTTGGCTAAAAAAGTTGGTAGATGTAATAATTAAAAATGATATTGTCATTGTTTCTCCAATATCCCATTCACCATTTATATTTGATCTTTTTATTTTATAACTCAATCATTTTAGGAACGGAACTAGTTGGTTGAGCCCATGGTCAAGGTTCATCAGTCTTTAAAAATCTCTAAAATTAATGTTTTAATACTATTTTATCAAAGAATAAATATTCATTACAAAATATTGTCGAGAGCTATATTTCCCGTACACATCAAACATTTTAAATATTCCAACTATCATGCTTTTTTCAAAAAAAATTTGCATAACTATTTTACTTTATTCATATTTACCTATATTATTTTATATTATTATCATGCTTTTCAAATTTTATTTTATTTTTTTACCTTCCTCGCGGTAAATGTTACCAAAAGCAACCTCAGACTATCTAGTAAGATTAAAATAGCAAGAAAATTTTATAGGTACATCGGCAAATATCATTTTGATTGTCAGTTATATCTCAAGTATTCTAAGTGTGGGTACATTTCTTTGCATTCAAAACTTCCTAGTCTTAAATTTTGTCTATTTCCCAACTATTATCTTTTTAAATTATTCATCTATATATTTTTATGTAATTATAATCTTTTTTATTTATTTCATATAACTATCTCTACAATTAAAATACATATGTTAATTTTATTCTCCTTACTTTTCATTGTTAGCCTCATCATAATTTTAATATTTTAAAAACTTTTATAGCAAAAAATTTTCACTTAAAAAGTTCATCACTTTCCGGTTTCCAGGCGCACGTGGAATCAAATTCGGGAACTCCAGGAGCTACACGCAGACCACCAGATCCCGGGTGCGAAGCAGCCAAGCAGGTGAGATGGGCGCGGAAGTCACTAGTCAACAGCTAAAAGCGGGCAGCCAGTGGCACATGCTCGAGTTGAGTGCACTGTGCACGGCGGCCGTGAGTTATATTCGTGCACAGTCTCCGCTGCCAAAACGCCTGGAATGCATCTAAACCATCAAATAACACGAACCGTTATCGAACTCCAGATGGATCATCTATTAGATGTAGGGCAGTAAAGTCAATACTATGTTGTGCTTTCAGATGGTTCGGTTTGTTTCTGGTTTCTTCGCTGCCACGAGCAAGAGTGCAGACGTACCAAAAGCGTGCGCAGCTGACGCGTGGACGCGTCGTTCTCTTCACGGTTCACCATCCATGTCGCGAAAGATTCACGTGAAATGCATTTTGCAATTCGCAGTGACGCGTTTGAATCAATGCTGCCTAAACCGGACAGGTAAAGAAATTGATATCGTTGGAACCGGTTCAACTGACCTAGCAAATCGGTTTGAACTAGTAACATCAGCGTGCTATATTTGTAATATCATAAATGTTTAATAATTTTTAATTAATTATATATTAGCA
>JAXCLR010000105.1:5981195-6006833 GCA_035584095.1 Annona squamosa
TATCATAAATGTTTAATAATTTTTAATTAATTATATATTAGCAATTTTACATATTTATAACTCCTAAATATGCATGTTAGATTTAAAATCCATCATCACTCTAATTACTAAAATAAAATTGCAAAAAATTAATAGAAAATTTTCAAAGATACAATAACTAAGCAAAAATAACATACAAAATTAAGATAAATTAATTTCATCAACTAGCCTGAAAATGTGCGGTATTTTATTGATTATTTGACTTTGAATCCTGACTCTCTTTGTTTATCTTGGTGCATTTATAATTTGCAATTTTTCCAAATGTATCTAACACAATAAAAACAAAAAATAAATTAAAAATGGTTAAATTATTGAATCATTCTTAAATAGTAATAATAAAATTACTCAATAACAACTAATATGCTCAACAATCAACCTTCATCAAAATAAAAATATTTCATAGTGTAAAATACATTCAAATTACAATAGTACAACAACCAAATATATGAAATATTATGATTCACATTCAGTCAATCAATTAACGATGTATAATTATCAATTCTAAGTTTCTTACTGATATTTCTTTGAAATTTTAAAGTATCGTGTCCCTCCTCCTTAGCTAGCTGGCTACACACTTGCAACAAAGTGATAGACAAATAGGAACAAATGATGGTCAGATTTTATTTTATTTTTATAAAAGGAAAGACTCTATCTCAACTCCCTTAGAATATGAAAGGAAGAAGAGATGGAATGATCCGATAATTTCATTGCCAAAAATTTATTTGTATAAATTTTTTTCACAATAACTCTAGGTGGATTACCCCACCAAACATAACTATCCATAAAAGACAAAGATACAAAATCAGTTAAAGAATGTGCAACCACATTTTCTTGCCTTAACACATGATGAACTGAGATGTTACTGGTGGAAGAGAAAATAGATTTAATCTCACCAATCACATTTCCGACCGGGGAGAAGATGGGGCAATCATTCAACAAAAATGGAAGAGGATTAGTGAATTAGACTCCAATTGAACATGTCTCGACTTTAGTTTGAGTGCCCATTTAATTCCAAAAAGAAAGGCAGTGTAGCATTCACAAGCAAAGGCTCCATAGTGCCCAGTTGTTTCCATCCCTTAGCTGCTATGAAGAAATCCCGAGAATCGCGAATGACAACGGCAAACCCCAAAGACTGTTTATCACCATGTTTTCGGGCATCCACATTCATCTTGAAAGCGCCATTTGGCGGTTTGGTCCATCTAGCCACAAGTGACCCATCAACAATGCTAGTATGAACAAGAAATTTTGCTCTCCTGTACCGATTCATAAAATCCACACACCAATCCAGAATATGAGAAAACACCAGTTGAGTTCCCTCATTTCTGAGCAAATTCCGTAGGAATCACAATTTCCAACAACAAAGAATGAAAAGGGCAAGATCATCATTTCTGTTTGATTGGACTAGAACTCTCAAAATATCTTGGACCATACCCGAAGATGTGGTGAATCTTGCAGCTCTCAGACAGATTGCCCTGTAGAAGCGCACTCTGTGAATATGTAGTTTGAGTCCTCAACCTCATTCCTGCAAAAAAGGCAGAGGGGATCCACTATAATACCTCTATTAATCAGATTTTGCATTGTAGGAAGAACATCTTTCAAAAGCCTCCAAGTGGTCGGATTTTAGGATAAAAAGAAAAAATACAAAATATAGAAATGAATCAGAACACAGGGGACTTTTATGCTTGCCGGGAATTAAGAAGAAACGAAACATAGCCTACCATGGTGGCCATTAAGAACTGCTGCCATGGGGGATTTTTGCAAATTTTATAACCCTCGCAACATGCAACGGAGCACTCGTCTTGGAGAATGGAGATGAGGCCATTTGTACTCTAGTAGGGAGCGACTTTCATCACTAAAATTGGAGGCAGTGAGTAGGGAGGTGGTGCATGTATGTCATCATAGGCAAAGAGGAGAAGCAAAGAAGAGAGCTGGGGATGCCATCGTCATCGGCCGCAGTCATGGTCGTCAATAATGGCTTTTGTCAGCCAAAAGAAGAGAAGCGGGGATGTTCGATATATGTGAGTTAGCAGATAGGGGTGAGGGAGAAGATAATAGAAATCGAAAGGACAAAAAAAGAGAGGAAGAAAGAGAGCAAAGGTTGTCGTTGACCGAGCTCGCATTTGGCTAGTGATGAGGACGAAATGGGGCAACAGGAGAGAGCTGGATGGAGAGCGCAGGCGGGACGAGATTTGGGGGGAAATAAAAATCGAATATGGCAGCTGCGATTTAAGGGGTGTGTTTTAGAATGGATAAAACTTTTGATGAAAAGTTGTATAAAGTATAAATTGTCAAATGATGTGATATAATATGGATAATGATGAAAAATAAATAAGATAAAATTAAAATAGATAGGTTAGTTATGTTGGTAGTTGTGTAGAAATGATTGAAAAGTATGATAATTGTATAGAAAAATGTGGATAAATAATTAAAAAATAAGATAGTTATTGAGAGTGAAAAGTTTTAACTTAACAATTTTTACTTATTACCAAACACACCCTTTATTTTTAAAAAAACAACGAACCGGTTGAACTCGGTTTGACCATTGTTACCGGTTGAATCGCAATTCATCTAGTTACGTCAATCTGTTTGATTGAATCGGAACTAGGGCTTAGCGAATTGGAATTAAGATTGGTTCCCGATAAGACTAGTCGGTCCGGTTTTGATAGCACTAGTTTGAATTCAACTTTCCATTTGAAGGCTACTCCTGCATGCTGCTCCGCTTGATACTCCCACACTCGTCATTTTCGATTTTCACCTCTGGCATTCCCATGGATGCAACATGGACGACCTTGATGTCCTAAAATATATAGATTAGGTTTTATTTTTATATCGATAAAGTACAATATATTCCAAGTAAAAAACATCATATTGATAAGGTATATGGGTTTCAAGTCCACATACCTGAAACCGATCAAATTATTAAAATATACTTAATAAAAAATTATAAATATTTTTTATAGTGAAATATGTCAATATATTTTTTAAATATATAGAAGCTTATTTAACTAATCAATTATTTAGTAAATTTAGTGAATATATTTCATAAATTATATTACTATTATTTTGATTTTATGTTTTTAAGTACGACTTGTAATAAAATTATAGTTTTCAATTGATTTGAAATCAAGACAGCAATTGGCCTGACCTTTAAAAATACGATGGGATACGCTTATAACTAATCATACCTAAAATAAAGTATAGTGAAATATTTTAAAAATAGGATAAAAATGGGGTTAGCCTCGAATTAGACATATTTGATCCAAGTTAACTTCATCTATTTTAAACACATGACAAGATATTTTTGCCATTATTCTTGTCTTCTCTAAGTCATGCAAAATTGACTATGCAAAAATTTAACATTCGACTTGGTAAAAATAAGTTAAGATACGTGGCCTCCTATAAAAATCATACTTCTAATAAAAAATAATAGTATGGATTTTTGCCTTTCAATATAAATAATTGGGTAACTGTATATATGAATTTGTCAAATATGCCCTTGGTTGGGAGGGAGTGATTTAGGACTGCACATTGCACTGGTGGTCACTTTTATTACTATATTGTTTTTTCTATCTTATCACCTATGGATTGGTAAGTGTATTTTTTAAGGGCAAAACTCAAGTTGAAATCTAATGGATCGATTTATCGGCTTTCTTAAAATATGGTAGATTATGTTTTTATTTTCGTATTCGTAGGGTAAATTCTAAATTAAAAATATTAAGTGTAATTCGGGTAAGATATGTTAAAAAGTCCAAGCACTAAGTGCAATTAAGGCAGAGTAGATTAAAAAATTCAAATACTAAGTGTAAGCAAGGTAGGTAGGTAGGTTAAAAAGTTCGAGTATCCAAAATTGACCCAAATTATTAATATACATTCAGCATGTATTTTATAAATCAAATTATATATTTAAAGATATAAAATATATTTTTTAAATATAATTTTTTTAATTTATATATTATTTAGAGTGTATTTGTTTACATTAAAATTTTTCAATATAAAACTTTTTATTTTCTATGTTATCACATTGTTTAATTATTTCATTATATCTTCTTGCACAGCTATATTACTTCTCAATAATTTTTACACAATTGCTATACAACTAGTATATTTTTACACAATTGAACTGAGCGTGATCTCATGCATTATGGTGTATTATAGGCTAAAATACAATATTTATTTATCTTTGCAATTAGTTACTTTTTTGATTTTCCTCCATAAACATGTTTTCATAAGTGTATTTAATTTATATGCAAAGTTTTGTCATTTTACAATATTTTTACTTATTTGTTTTTTATTTTTAAAAATCATTAATTTGAAGGGTATTTAAGTTATTTTGTACCCCTTAAAAAGCTTATTTTTAAAAAATTAAAAATAAATATGTAAAATAGTAAAACTTTCGGTATAGATTGAATATACTTAGGTAAACATGTTTATGAAAAATCAAAAAATATAACTAATTACACAAATAAATGAATGTTGTATTTTAGCTTAAAATACAACATAATATATATAATCATACTTCCACATATAATTGATTGATTTATTTCAGCTTTATTTTCTTGACTCACCATTATTAACTCTATCACACTAAATCATTTTGCTGTGCATACAAAATTATTTATCTAAAAGTTTTATTATTTTCTAAATACACTCTTAGTATGTATAATAAATGCATTTTAAAATTATATTATTATCATATTGATTGTAAGTTTTTAAATAAAAATTATATTAGGATTATGATTTTTAATTATAATACAAAGATTAAAAATAGATTTGGAATCGGAATCAATACAATATTAAAAAATAAAATAAATAAGTCTATAATCAATCTGGCCTCAAATAAGGTAAGATAAGAATTTTCAAAAATAAGATTGGAATGGACTCAACCTCTAACCGAACTTACCCACCTGCATCCATATATATATATATTTCGGTTTCGATGTAAAAAGTGCCACTATTTTGTAGGATAGTAGCCCCACTCTCCAAAGTCGTTTTTTAGTTCGCAGCCAAAAATAACGATAAAATACCACTACAGTAAAGCGAGTGTAGGAGGATTTTGCATATAAGTCATAAGTTTTACAATTTCATATCTTTTTAATTTTCAAATTTTATATTTGCAATAAATAGCTTCAGTATTTTAAAAATATCCAGCTTTGATCCTTTAAATTACTAGAACTTCAACATTGTTAACTATTTGATGTAAAATGATAAAAACATCCTTTAAATAATTTTGTCCGACTCTTAAATACCCGAGTCTTGGTTTAATACACCTCAAATATTTTTTGAATTTTCATATAAAAGTGTTAATTTAAGCATATTTAATTTTAAACTAAGTTTTAGCATTTTTTAAGTCGTTCGTGTGTTTTTTATATCCCTATTTTCAAAAAATAAAATATAAATATGTATTTCAAAAAATGATAAAATTTAGGGTGTGTTTGACAAAGAGGATAAAATGTTAAGTTAAAATTTTTTAATTTAAAATTTTTCACGTTCCACAACTATCATATTTTTTATTATTTTTTCACATTTTCCTATACAACTACCATATTTTCAATCATTTTTGCACAATTAACAATATAACTAATATATCTATTTTAATTTTATTCTTTTACTCCTCATCATTACTTCTATCATATCATATCATTTAACAACTTTTATTATCAAAAATTTTTCACTAAAAGTTTTATCTATTTCTAAACACACCTTTAATACATAAGCTAAATGTTCTTATATTACAGTTTAAAAAATTTTGAAGAAAAATTTTACAATGTTAAAAATTTATACATCCAAGTGCATTAAATTTGGACTCTAAGTACCCTCATTGGTTGAATTTCCTTGTGAGCCGCTTTTGATGAAATTTCATACTTTTGTGTAATCGGGTCCACTTAACAGTTTGGAAGTTAATCCCATTTAACAAATCAAAACCTATTACAAACACTAACCGCAACAGCACGTATATCAGTATTTGCACCTGTGGGCAAAGGAAGATGACAACCGGGCGAGGGGCGCCAGACCAATCAAAGAACGAAGCGTAGCCGGCACTCCAAAGGACCCAGTAGCAGGCGCACACGGCAAGCAACGCAGCCTCCTGACTAGTGGGAGCTGGGAGGTCCGTCCAACTACAGCCGGCCCCGCCTTTATCAGAAGCCGTAGCGTGACCAACCACTGCTCCGTCCAACCGCACTATAACTATAAAGAAATGATGTTGTGCGATCTCCTGCAGGTACCTCCCTCCCAAATAAATGGCTATCACCGCTGTCATCCGTGCTTCCAGTCTCCCCGCCCCCACCCGTTCAAATTCTTCCCAGACCCCGTGCCTTCCCACCAGAGACGTCCATGCTCCATGGTAACTTTTGCATACCACGCGCGAAACAAACACTTTTCGAGTATTCGTTAATTTTTGCCCCCCCTCGTCTGTGTTCTCACGTTAGTTTTTATTTGAATTATGTACGATCAGCTGGCGTAGAAGGGAATGCTTCTCAGCGATTGCGAGCATGCTCATCAGTTCTTCCACTGTGGGATTTGTTTGGGGCGGCGAAGAAAGGTCCAGTTCTGCAGTGAATCTTGCGTCTCTAGAACAGAGTTCCAGAGGGGGAGCGCCGAGATGGAGCGACAGAAGGATGTGTCCCCAGTGGCATCCGAATTCTCTAGAAAGCATCGTGCCTGAGAACCTTCCTCGGCCAACCGATCGCATCAGGTCCAACGAGGTTGCCGTGGATGGAGCTACCCCATTGATTATAGCAAGGAGGAATTGTTTCACCATGTGAATGGGAGATCCTCAACACGATAAAGAAAAGAAACCACAAATAAATATATACAAAGTTACATGATTTATATTTATGCTTTAAACAGTCTGTACGTGCACGACACTGTGACTTCGGTTGTTGCTGAAAAAACTCCGACTTTTTCCCCAAAAGCAATGGCACAACACATGAAAGAATAGCTCGGCGACTTACAATTTCGGACACGTGTGAATTGTGGAAAATCCCGACAAGTCACCGTGTTTAACGGACGTTTGGCGACGCTAAGTACTTGTTGGATTTCAGCGCGAGCTGAGAAGTGAAAAATAAAATATTTTAAAATTAATATAATTGATATAGAACGATAAAAGCGAAATTAAACTAGATAAAAAAAGTTTGAAAAAAATGATTGGAATACAAAACTACAACTAAAAAAATTTGTTGAGATCTCAAGTTATTGGTAGGAAAATATAAAAAAAGGTACGTATTTCTTAGAATCATATTATCAAACACATATTCATTACCAAGCATTGAACATGAAAACAATTACTTTTTTTGCAATAAACCTTGCTCTTAAGATTGGAGGCATTTGACATGCAAATTATGGCTCTTATACAAAAAAGCAAAAAACAATGCACTCGCCGGTGTACACTTTAAGAACAAAAAGATAAAAAGAAACAACCCCTCATCTCTTGATATAAGGGTATAACTTGGGTCCATTTGGTCCGGTTAATGATCTACCCTACTCATACTCATATCTTATTTATAAAAAGTTTACCCAACCCTATCTATTGATCGTTTTTGTTTCGAACGTACCTTACCCTATCCATTATCTATAAGGTTGGTTTCAATTTCAGTTTTGGTTCTAACTTAATTCCTTAAATACTCAATAATAATATTTTTAAAAATATATTCATGTGTTGCTTTAAATAATATAAAGCACTTAACAAATCAACATCATAAGCATCAGCAATATACAATTATAATTTCAACATATGGGCAACATTATTGTAATTTCGGCATTATCAAATATTACTTATTCGTCAACCAATGAACAAAGAATAGTAAGTTGGACTAGAGAAAACGAATTACAAAACTTGAGAAAACAAGCCACTAAGCAGAGAACGACCAAATTAGAGATGTTTGCCTAATTTCAAATTCCGTTTGTTGAAAATGCAATAGTTTTTTTTTATTTGAATCTCAATATAACATAAGATGAGTTGTAAGAGAATAGGGGAAAAATCAAGCATAGCAAAGCAAATGCGAGGACTTGGAAGAAGGAGACATTGCCTTTGAGTTGGGTTTTTTGGTGTCATGGAGATGGAGCTGTTAATAAAATGAGAAAGCGACAAGCATTGGAGAGCAAGCTGGTTGAGATCGTGCTGCCAAAGTAGGTAATATAACATCAAAATGGTGACTTTGATTTCCCTTTTTGGTGCTGGAGAGTGGAGTTATGGATACAACTGTTGGCTATTAGGTGAGAATGAGACAATTTTAGGGTTAGACAAGGGGTAAAAAAATAAAGAAGGGTTTCTGAATACGGAATGGGAAATTGAGAATTTTTGAGCACTTACCCAAGTCTCTAGCACATGTTGTGCAACTTGTGCTGACCATCGCCACACTTAGCAATATTGACTTGCTTGACTGAAATTCAAAATATATTGAACAGGTCTTATAATTATGTATGCTAGATCACAAAGTATCGAACCAAACCATGTAGCCAAGGAGGATGCATAGATGAGAAAAAATGGATAATATTGCAAAGCTTCCATTTCTTTTGGTAGTGAGCTCATTCCCACGCATCTCTCATCTGATGATGGTAACATTTCAATCTTGTGGAATTGTCTGGTAACATTTCAATCTTTTGGTAGTGAGCTCATTCCCACACATCTCTCCTATGATGATGGTAACATTTCAATCTTTTGGTAGTGAGCTCATTCCCACGCATCTCTCATCTGAGGATGGTAACATTTCAATATTGGCTTTGCATCTTATCTTTTTTATTCAAACATCTTTTATTATTCCCTTCATCCTGTAGTTCCACATGCGCACGTTATTAATGAATTGTTGAAACATGAAGATGGTGAACGGAGATCAAAATTATATTAATATTTATTTACATGCGCACAAAGATATATATATATATATATAATTATTTACCCATTAGGGTACCAATGCGGGTTAGTTTCGGATTGATTTTGGGTACCCAGCGTGTCCATCCTACCTTTACCTTATTTAGATGGACGAATAATGATTTTTATCTTATACATACCCATGAGTAAAATTTACTACATTATCATATCGAAAGTTAGGGTCGAGTTAATGAGTATCTATGGGTGTCCTATCCAAATTGCACCCATATTGCTACTATTGCACACTTCAATTGTGGAATATATATATTTTAAGTATAACCTAGATCCTTTTGAAGATTGTGAAATGAGGTAGGGATAACATGAGGAGATTAAATAAGAAAAGACAATAGTTGTAAAAAAATTATTGTGAAAAATAAAAAAATGGATTATTTCATATTTCATATTAAGGTTGATTTTTTTTTAATATCAAAATTTATCCCATCTTTTATCTCCTCCTACATATCAGTACACATGCGTACATTTAAAGTTGTATTTAGAGATAAGATGAGAAAACAAAATAAACATGTGTTGGGAATGAGGAAAGATGCATTAAGAATGATTAAAGTTGTATTGATAATAGGTAATAATATGTTAGAAATGCGTAAACGTGTATTGAAAAATGCAACATGCCATCTCATCTTTGAATTTACCCAGGTACAACATCAATACATTATACATAACTCATAACAAACTTGCGACACTCCAACATTCAATTAATATATTTTTTTTTACTTTTTTTTTATTAATAGTGTACACAAACTGTGACATTTGATATTACACAACCCTCGTAATGGATGGATATTTTGTAAATACTCCCACATTCAAGAAGGATAATTATAAACACCCTCATTACCAGGGAGATAAATCATACTTGGTAGGGTTTGAACCCGAGTTATCTGACAACAATGCCAACATACTTGACCACTGGGGGAAGAGCTCGGTGGCTTTTTTTTTTCACTTTTATCTTTTATTTGTTCAAAGCTTGTTCATTCACAATAAAAATTGAATTTTTACTATGATTAAGTGGCTCAAATAAAAAAGTTTCGTGAGTTTCAATCCGTCTATTGGGGTTGAAGATCGAAAAAGGCTCGAGTTTAGGCCCAATTTCGATGATATGGTGAGTCGAAAGGAAACGGGCTTTATTCTGGCCCATGGCCACCTAAATCTTCACGCAAGGCCACGAATTGGTATTCCACTGCCGGGGCCCGCCCTCTCTTTGACTCCGCGTTCGCAGTTCGCACGCGCCGAAAATATCAACTTCATGCTGCCACCAATCCTTTGCTTTCCTTGGAGATACGGGCGATTGCGAGCCCTCATTAGGCCATACATTCGAATGGTTTATTAAACGAACGGTTAGGATCCGCACATCCATACATCCAACCGTATATTTTTATCATAGACGACAAAAACAACGGACGGTCTGGATGGTCAATCGAGACAACCCGCTAGCGCAAAATGGAAAATAATTTGCCCTCATCTTCGCAGGAGACGAAAGAATTTTCTCAACCCGAAACGAGGATAACTACACTACCCCGCGTCGGTTGTCCGAAGATATAGAGACCTCAGAATGGAAATCCAAACCACTGGTTGTAAGATGACAAAACAGATATCTCTTTCGATACATCCGATACATCTCGCGAATTAAAAAACAAAAAAAATTTAATGATCGAAATTCCTAGGAAAAAAAATGGATTGAATGGACAAATAAATACAGAACATGGATGCAAGTTTTTATTAGGGTTTGCATCCAGATTATTCACAGCCAGGATTAGTGTGAAGTAGGGTCCGGGAAGAGTAATCAAAAGGGCGAGTGCACTCTCAAGCGCGTAGGCCCGAGGTCCAGGTAATAATGTTAATTCCTCCAAAAGCAAAAGGAGGCTTGGAGGTTTTGCTGGTGACACACCTCTCTGCTTCTCCCTCTACTGTTCTTTATCTATGTCTGAAGGGATTTCTTAAAATCTGGTTTTTGATGAGGCTGTTATCTGGGAATGGGAAGAAGATCGGGAGCTCCTGAAAAAAGCCATCTTCGCGGATTCTGATGCAGCTGAGTTCTCGACCTGGAGCTTCAGTTTCTGACATTTCGCGCTTCGCTATTCAGCCTTTACGGTTTTTGGAATCATGGCTCAAACCAACTGGGAAGCTGATAAAATGTATTCTATGCTATCGCTCGAGAATTTTTTTTTTTTTTTTTTTTTTTTTTTTCACTTCTTGGCTCTCCCTTTTTGTTTTGTTTTTGTTTTTGTTTTTGTTTTTTGTTTTTTTCTACACTGAATTCTGCTTTTCGTTTCCTTGCATTTGAATGAGCAGGGACTCTTTTTTTGGGTGTTTATTTTCTCTAGGGTTCTTGAATTAGGTGTTCATATTTCATTGATCTCCCCCACTTTTTGCGCCTTCTCTCTTGGTCGTCTTGATTTTCCCCCCCTAGGGTTCTTCTTTCGGACAGTTTTTCCTTATTCTGGTTTTGGGTTTACTGGTTTTGTGACTGTTCTCTGCGATTTGTAACTCTTTGCTCGCATTCTAAAGTTCTTGCTTGCTTACTTTTGCCGGATTACCGGAACACAGGTTGGATGTTTACATTTATGATTATTTAGTTAAGAGGAACCTGCATGCGTCGGCAAAGGCCTTTCAGGCCGAAGGAAAAGTGTCTTCGGACCCTGTTGGTACGTCTGTATAATTAGAAACGGAGAAAGATGAGTTTTTGAAGGTGTTTTGGTTCTTGGGGTTGTGGTGTTTTATTTATTTGGATTTGATTTTGGTTCTCAGCAATTGATGCCCCTGGCGGGTTTCTCTTTGAATGGTGGTCTGTCTTCTGGGATATCTTCATTGCCCGGACTAACGAGAAGCATTCTGACGTTGCTGCCTCTTACATAGAGGTGAGCCTTTGTTTCACTGTTTGGTTTTGAAGTCTTTCTTCTTTGGATAAGCATTTTATAAAAGAATGTTTCCTTTCCTAGTGATATCATAAATTTAGATGCTATGAGTTCCTGACTAGGTCAAATTAACTACCCGCTAATGCTGTAAAATAAAAAACAAACTGCATGTTGGTGAGGGAGATGAATTCTGAGCTCTTTGTTTCTGGTTTTCAAGACATTTTAGCACTGGTTCGGATGCCACATTAGAATTAGAATTTTCAGTGGTGAAATTGCAATTTTCTGTTTTCATACATAACATATTTTTTGGGAGGACAATTCATACTGAAATAGTTCGGTTTATACACAAAATGTTAATGGACATCTGGTCCTATTCAACTGTTTCAGGAAAAAAGTAATAGTTTTGGAAAAAGGTAATGACTAGTTTTGAACTGGCAGCAATGTTATCAAAACCGAACCGTGAGTTAAACCATTTTTATGCCTAGCTTAGGATCAGCTGTTGGTTTAAACTGTGATGTCATTACGGTTAGGATATAATGATTTTATTAACATATTTAAATTTATTTAGAAAGTAAATTAATCTTACTCTGTTATATATAATGGAATAAATTATATATTGGGGTAACAAACAAAAATAAAAGAAAAATTCACTTTTTTCAAATGAAATAGTAAAAGGATGTGCAGTAAAAAGGTACAGGTTAGTCCTAACTTTCCTTATCCATGTGACTTTTTATGGTAAAATTATATAATAGTCTATGTAACTTTGATACAGAGTGCTGAAGCCTGAAATAGTATGATAACAAACGGGCTGGCAGTGAACTTGAGAAGAAGCGCGTCAATTTCTTACTGCATTTAAACTGAGCAGCAGTTGAACCCGTTTTCACAGTTCAACCACACGGTTTAAGGTGGTTTCCATGGCTTTTGATGATTTTTAAAAACCGCAACTTAAACAGGCCATCATCTTCGTGGTTCATGGTCCAACCAGATGGTCTGTTCTGGTTTTTAAAACATTGGCTGGCTGTGGGAAGTATTTTAAAATGCAACATCTGAGCTCGATGACATTGTTGGATACACACTACTTTTATATAATGTAGTGAGGAATATGTTGAACTTTTAACTTGATTTGAATCCAAATGTAGACACAATTAATCAAAGCAAGGGAGGAGCAGCAGCAGCAGCAGCAACAGCAGCAGCAACAGCAGCAGCAACAGCCACAACATCAGCAGCAACAGCAGCAACAGATACAGATGCAGCAACTATTATTACAGAGACATGCACAGCAACAGCAGCAGCAGCAGCAACAACAGCAGCAGCAGCAGCAGCAACAACAACAGCAACGAAGAGAGGGAGCACATCTTCTAAATGGTTCTGCAAATGGACTCGTTGCCAATGATCCTCTTATGCGCCAAAATCCTGGTGCAAATGCATTGGCAACTAAAATGTATGAGGAGCGATTAAAGCTTCCCCATCAAAGGGATGTTCTTGATGATGCATCAATGAAGGTATACCTATGAACTAACAGGGTTAATTTTGTCTGGAAGATCTGTTGCACCATATATTGTTTTTTAGTTTTTCCTCTGATTTGTAACAATATTTGAAAACCTACATTGCAGCAAAGGTTTGGTGACAATGTGGGACAACTCTTGGATCCAAACCATGCATCGATGTTGAAGTCAGCTGGGGCACCTGGCCAACCTTCAGGGTAATTTTCTTTGTACACTTGACAATTGGGACATGCAT
Organism: Annona squamosa; assembly: GCA_035584095.1. Classification (NCBI taxonomy): domain Eukaryota; kingdom Viridiplantae; phylum Streptophyta; class Magnoliopsida; order Magnoliales; family Annonaceae; genus Annona; species Annona squamosa. The sequence goes on from JAXCLR010000105.1 coordinate 5,994,714, forward strand.
AAAACACTGCCATCAGTCTTTCTCTTGGAAACAGATCCATAATATTTCCTAACGAAATCATTTCCCACAAGTACCTTGTGCAATCCCCCCCCAACCCACCCGCCTGCGCGCGCGCGCACACACACAAAACTCACTTGATGTCTGCTTCACAGCGTTCTGAGAAATAACTTTATAACTGTAAATTTAAACTCAATGGCAACGAGCTGTTTCAACAACCTGCACATAAAAAAGAAAAGTGTTTATATTGACATATGTCATCATGCTGCCATTTTGATATCTGGATGTGCAGCAGGAGGCTAATGTTGGCATACCAATTTTCATTTTAGTGTTTTACCCCTTCCCAATCATTATACTAAAGTGTTCAACCATTTTTTCCTGTAAGAAAGTAGTGCTGCAGTTAATTTCCAACTACCTTCATTTCAGGCAAGTGCTGCATGGGGCTGCTGGTGGTATGTCAGGTCCACTTCCACAAGTGCAAGCTCGAAATCAACAGCTTCAAGGATCTGCACCGGTGTGTATTACTGCATCTGGTCCCGTTGGTCTCTTATTTTGCACTTTACTGAATGAATAAGTGAATGCTGAAACAGGACATAAAGACTGAGATGAATCCTGTATTGAATTCTAGAGCTGCAGGCCCTGATGGATCATTAATTGGAGTCCCTGGTAAAACCTTTGGTGCTAGTTACTTTTCTTATGCTTGAATTCCTTAAGCGGCTTCTGTAGTCCTTGCTAAATTTCCCCGCAAAGCTTCTGGAAACACACCCGGCTGTGTATATTATGGATGCTCTTTGGGGATGAGCTGCAGATTTCATGGGCCCTGTCAATTACGATGGAGATGGCGACACTCAAATGCTATCTCCTTTTTTTCAGTTTGTTTTGGATTTTCGTGGTTGTTGCCTTCTTGACTTGCTGTCCCACTGGTCTGTCTGTGCACATTTGTCTATGCAGGCATTCATATGCATGCTATTGCCTGTGTTTCAAGTTCTCTGTCAAAAGGCCTTATCAAAAATGTTTATTTTACTACACTTCTCTTGTGGTAGGATCAAATCAAGGGGGAACCAATTTGACGCTGAAAGGATGGCCTCTTACAGTAAGTTCACTTTTTAGTGATCTCTCTTTCTATTAAGCTATTTTCTTGCACTGTTTGTCTACTGTGTTTTGGATCCACATTTCTGTTGATATTTGGCAATTGCGGTCATGTTGGGAATGCTGCAGGGTAAGTTTCCACTTTCAGTTTTTGCAACTATGAAATGTTCCATACTAGTCCAATCTGAGAATCTAGGAACAGGCTCTCTATTATGTGTGCCAATCCTGAATGTGTTTCGTTTTTTGTGAGTGAAGTATATCACAATCATTTTCATCGAAAGCTGTTTCCAACCATGTGATGTCATGGGTGAATTAACAGAAATACTATGTACTCTTGAAGAGCCTGCAATGTACTACCTTATTTATATGTTTTTCAATTTAGTGTTAGCTACACAGTTCTGTTTTGTTCTCTACAGGGCCTTGATCAACTACGCTCGGGCATGCTGCAACATCAGAAGTCTTTTATCCAGTCTTCTCAATCATTTCCTCAATTGCAGCTGCTGAGCCCACAACAACAACAGCTGTTGCTTCAGGCACAGCACAATATGACCTCCCCATCGGGAGATGACAGCAGGAGACTGAGAATGCTTTTGAACAACCGTAACATGGTCCTTGGGAAAGATGGGCAATCCAATTCTGTTGGTGATGTAGTTCCAAATATTGGATCTCCAATGCCAACTGCATGTAATGTTCTGCCTCGTGGAGGAGATACTGAGATGCTAATGAAGGTGCACTTTTCTGCCAGTTACTTTGCAAATTGCTGCCTAGATTCATATGCTGTGTACATGATTGTTCCCCTAATCTCTTCTAATATTTGTTTATTTTCTTCTGGTCTATTTGCTGTCTTGTGCTTGCTTCAAAGTAGTCTTTTTCCTTGGTAACATCCTTCGCACCATCATCTTGATAATATGATACCTTCATCAATGCATGATCTATAGATACAGGAAACAGTACATTTCATTTGTTTGTCATGGGAGGGATGAATAGTTGACTCTGGTTGAGTATTGCCAGGTGGTGTAAATAAAAAGAAGGAAAATTGATGACTCTGGAAGAACCAGTATTGCAACTATTTAGACTTGATTCTTTAAAGCAAATACTGACCTCAGCACAAACAATTAAGGAATCTAGTTACAAATTGTGCCTTTTTTTTTTTTTTTGTATGCTGTTATATGGAAATATTTGTTTCTTGGATGAATCATTTAGTCTGGCAGTTTCGCTTATTTTGAGGGTTTGTATAAAGGCTATCTGCTTGTCATAGATCTTTTCAACTATCCTCATTGGAGTGGTTATAGACTAGAATTCTATTGATGAATTGTTTAGCAAGAACCTACTTTGCCACCATTTCTGGGAATTGCTCCCAGTTACCTGTTTCAATGAAAAGTATTGCCACTGTTAGTCAGCCTGGTTATTTTACCTTGTGATGTTTTCTACAGATTATTCAAGTGGATCTATGTACATCCGTATTCTTTTCGGATTTCAACTTTTCCAATGTGGTCATGGTTAATTATATGGATTTTTGATTTGTTAGACTATAAAATAAGGAAGATGCCTTGTCTTTGATGGCATATGGAAAACATTTTTTCTTTTTTAGCATGCACCTAGCACTTCTGGTTAAGACAGAATAAGCATCTTATTGAAAATAAAATTAAAACAACTGAGACAACATGTGATTTTATACTCTAAGAACTCAGTAAATGAATTGTTGCATGCTTGGAAGTTTCTAGTTTACTAGTTCGGGCCTATTCTAGAGATTTCTAGCTCCCTCTTGCTTACTAAGGTTGCTTGCTTGTAGTAGAAGCTAGCTCAGATGCAGCAGCAGCAGCAGCAGCAGCAACAACAACAGAACAGTAATCAGCAACAACAACTTCAGCCACATGCACTTACAAGTCAGCAGTCCCAGGGTTCAAATCCACATCTCCATCAACAAGACAAAATGGGTGCTGGCAGTGTCACAGTTGATGGTAGCATTTCCAATTCTTTTCGTGGGAATGATCAGGTTTGTCATTTGCTTGTTGCCTAATCTCACATTATAATGTGAGATTATAGCATATCCATTATTGTTATCATATGCATGTTGATTATCTCCATCACTAGTGATTTGAAATCTGAGCATGCTGGATTGAATATGGTTTTAGATACTATGTCCAAGTGATAGAGCTCATATATTGTATGTGGAAGATCTGGCCTATTTTATCTTTGTGCCTTACCATGAACATGGAGAGTGCACTAAAGAAACAATTGGATCGATCTGCAGATCTGTTTCAATTTTTTTATATGCGTTATTGGTTTGTAATTCTCTGAAATTCCCGAACTAGTTGCTGGAGGTACCTGCATGCCTTTTTTCTTTATGGACCATGTTCCAGCCAAGTTTCAACAATTAATGATGGTCTGTCTTTACTCTACCTAGTACATGTTCCATCCCAACCCAGGGAGGTTGCCCAATAACTTAAATGTTAAACAGGACTTGTTAATATTACTTACACTTATTTTTTGGAGATCAAAGCTTAAGTTATTTCTTGTACATAAATCATCCAAGTTATGGTCTGTTTGGTGGAAACGACTTGGTCTCATTTATGCAGAGAAGTAATGCGATCAACTTGTTTGGAATATGCCCAGTGCTCTGTCCTGATTTTTTCAGACATCTTGCAGTAAATATCAAGATTTGTATGACATATGCTATTAAAAAAAATTGTATGGCATAATTTCTTTAGATCCACATGAAATCAACTCATTGCTATTGTCTGCTAGATATTAGCCATTTGGCATTGCTGCATGTTGTCTTTGTCATGGTGGTCTCCTGTTGGTTCCTACTATTCTTTTAATGCATTGTAAGGCTTCAAAGAATCAGGGTGGTCGGAAGAGAAAGCAACCTGTATCGTCTTCCGGTCCTGCAAATAGTTCAGGAACTGCAAATACTGCTGGTCCCTCACCAAGTTCTGCACCTTCAACACCTTCAACTCATACTCCGGGTGATGTGAACCCAATGCCTTCTTTGCCTCATAATGGGAGCTCATCTCAGCCACTAAGGATTTTTGCTGCTGAAGGAACAGGGACTCTTACTTCACCATCTAATCAGTTGGTGAGTAAATATATTGCTTTCTGAATTTCTGATAAGACAAACTAAAGTGTATTTATTTTGCACTGTCCTTTAGCTGTGGGATGATAATGATAATTTAATTGCAGACGGATATGGATAGATTTGTGGACGATGGTTTGGATGATAATGTGGAGTCATTTTTATCTCACGATGATGCAGATCCCAGAGATACTGTTGGCCGTGGCATGGATGTCAGCAAAGGTGGGTGACATAAACTTCCTTGTTCATTCCCAATGGTGTTTTCACTGAAGTTGTCAAACCCTCTGAAGTGAGACATGTTACTGTTGCTTTTCTGGGAAGTTGATTGCCTGTTTTGGGTTTTGGAGGGACATACTAGAAACAAAGGACATGTGGCACCATAATGCAGTAAACATGTGCCACTAATTGCAGTTGTTTGTGTGCAATTTTCCAATTGCGTAGTAGCTGATTTTGAGGGATCTTTTTACTGAGTTCATATGCAGTTAAAGTCTGTTTTTTCATCAATTGAGACCATTCGATTGTAAACCATCAATTATGTTACTCAACATTCTAAAGCATTCCCTCTTTAAGAGAGGTTGATTTCTTATGACAGTGAGAGAATATTTTCTGGTATTTTCCTTAAAAGCGCTTCCAAATTTTCTATGCTAGGTTTTACATTTAATGAGGTTGGGTTTATCCCAGCAAGTACAAGTAAAGTTGTCTGCTGCCATTTCTCATCAGATGGTAAACTGCTTGCTAGTGGTGGCCATGATAAAAAGGTGAGGGTTTAACACCAAATGCAATTCTGTTGGTTGATCGCATTAGAAGCCACTGTATCTGTTGACCAAGATATTGACATCAATTCTTGACAATTTGAATTGCAGGCTGTATTATGGCACACAGATTCATTGAAAGCAAAGACTTCATTAGAAGAGCATTCTTTGCTGATTACTGATGTCCGTTTTAGTCCAAGCATGCCTCGACTGGCTACCTCTTCTTTTGACAAGACTGTCCGAGTGTGGGATGTTGACAATGTTAGTGCTTTATTTCTTTCTCCATTTAACCCTCTTTTGGTGACAAGTGTGTTGTTGGTACAATATGGAGCTCATTGAATTTTAGGCCAAGCAACTTTTTAATACTGGACAGGATGCCTATGCACAATTCATATACTCTTAAGGGTTCGTCACCATAATGTCATATTGTGATGCTACAAATGCAGGTTTTGTGCATATTAAAATAGGCTGCGTTCTAACAACTGGTTGCTTTTTTATTAAACAAGTGTATATTTGTTTTAAAATCCGAACCACGCATATATTTCATCCATAGATATATATATTTATGAAGCCAGAAATCCACTTTGGTCAGAAACTTAAATGTTATAAATATTTAACACCATTCAAGAGTGGATGCATAGATGTTAAATTTAGAAAGGAAAGACATAGTATAGAAAAGTTCTGAAATATATGATTTTCGGAATCGTCACTAAACATATATAAATGGATGAATGTTATGAATGGTTTAGATTTAAAAATAAAATATAATGAAAATTGGAAGTTGAATGCAACCAGGTTTATTAGATTGCTTCCCTATTAAAATTTTTATGCTGAATCAATGGGAAAATTTCTGTGTGAGACATCATTCTAATTGCATAATTTGTGCTTATGTGTATAATTATCATTCTGCTTAATGCTGTGTTTGTGTTCGCTGAACACAGTGGTTATTCTCATGATTTGGTCATTTCATTGTGCAGCCAGGCTATTCACTTCGGAATTTCACAGGGCATTCTGCTGCTGTTATGTCCTTGGACTTCCACCCAAAAAATGAAGATCTCATCTGTTCTTGTGATGGGGACAGCGAAATACGATACTGGAGTATTAATAATGGTAGCTTCTCTAGAGTCTTCAAGGTATGTTGTCCCTAAGGTTGATTTTCTCTCTCTAATTTTGCTTTTGAGCAATACTGTGGCTCCATCGGTGTATATATTAAGTTGTCTGTTTGTTCAGGGTGGGACGACCCAGATGAGATTCCAACCACGTGTTGGGAGGCTCCTTGCAGCAGCTGCTGAAAATCTTGTTTCAGTACTCGATGTTGAGACCCAAATTTGTCAGCGTACGTTACAGGTTAGTAAGATAATAGCAAATCATTTCTGGCGTTGGACTTGTAATTCTTTTATGGGATTCGTGATTTACTGCTATGAAAAAGATCAGCTAGGAAAAGGCCACGACAAAGTGGTAAGAACTTATTTTAATATAATCAGCAAAAGGGCATAGAGACTAGAAAAGTGGCGAAAATGTATATTTCAATATAATCCCTAAATCCCATTCCCTATATGTAGTCTTGTCGATAAATTCACCAGTAGATTCTTCTTTCTTCGCTGTTGGTTATTTAATAAATATCAGATACAGAAGCATATCAGTAAGCTTCCTTCTTAAATCTTTCCTCGAGGGTTCTGGTGGTATGGCGTAGAACCATATCAGTTTAAGATGATGAGCATCATTGCAGTCAATCGATGTAAATACTAGTTGTTAATATTTGCATCAGTTTCCTGTGCTACGAAATGAGATCTAGGAGAAAGTGTCTGTAGCGTGTAATTTCAAAAGCTTTTATGGTTCAATCAAAGTTTCATCAGATGAAAACCAAGATAATGAGAACCGAGGCAATGATAACTTATGTTTGGTTTCCAGCAGTTAATCGAGTCTTACTGAAAGAGATGTATAAAATGTAACTTGGAGTAATTTCAAGGAGACTGTTATTTGGTAAATCTCTAGGATTAGTTATTACTAGAGAAGTGAAGATGTCAACATGTCAGTAATTACGGCAAAATCATTTTAGTTTTTGAAGATATTCATGTTTAATTCTAGTGTATATGCTATGCAACAACACTGAGATTTCGAAATGAGGTTCACAATTCTTCATAATTCGTCTTGTGCTATCTAGCTTTTTGCATTACATATTTTCTAACATTTTGGTTCACCTCTGACCATTAGCGAGAGGCTATGTTAGTCTTTTCTATTGGTTTACCTCTGACTGTCAATGTGAGACTATGCTAGTCTTTTCTAGCGCTAACAATCTTGATGATTAAGAAAGTCATTCTATGGGTGACTTTCTTGGCAATGACTTTCTTGGCATATTTGCAATTTCTCTCAAGAGGGTTATTCAGAGAATGTTAGTGGAATTATGTCTCACATTCATGTGTTAATTAGTTAGGAGTGGCACTTCCCGCCTTTAGCCCAATTTTAAGGGCTTTTCTGTGAAGATTTGCTGAATTGGGCACATTGCCGAGGTATCGCCTGCCTTGGATCATCAGTTCCCATGGGTTTGCTCTTCTGAGGTTAACACCCATAAGTTCCCAACAACAGGGGTTTCAAAAAGCTTTCATGCCATCCACACGTGTAGCCTAGGAACTCATTGAGTGATGTGTGATAGGAGCTTTCATGCGCTACCCCCCAGAGGCCTGTGCATCCTACATCTCTACATCCTTAACTCTGTTGGGGCCCACTCCGATTGCATGTTGTGATGACCCAACTACTCTGTTGAGTTTTATCCAATTTACATCCATGCTTAATGCTATTTATTCCTCATGAAAGGTGTCTCAATAGGTTTCCAAATCAGCCAGACATATACCCTAGGGGGCTCCACCTAGTGCACATGCAGTTTGTGATTCCAGTCCACTTGGGAAACATGAGAGAACTTTGAAGCTTTTGCTACTACAGTTGCATCAAGTCATGCTGACATTTAACAAAACTGTTTGAGTACATACTAGATTGTCACTCTGTTGTACCACCTCTCTTTTCCCTTGTATTGTTCGAGCAACTTACAGTTAATCGTTCTTTATGATGGGTTTTTTTTTTTTTTTGAAAAATAAATTTCAGGGACATACAAAGCCTGTCCACTCTGTGTGTTGGGATGCCACTGGTGATTTTCTGGCATCTGTTAGTGAAGATTCAGTAAGGGTATGGTCACTGAGATCTGGAAATGAGGGTGACTGTGTTCATGACCTAAGCTGTAACGGCAACAAATTCCACTCCTGTGTTTTTCACCCAGCTTATCCTTCGTTACTGGTCATTGGATGTTACCAGGTTAAGTCTTTTCGACCAATCTTTTGATATTCAGTAGCATGTTGCATGTGCCATTTTCCAGCAGCTGAAGAGATTTCTCATCAGCTAAGAATCTGGCATCTTTCTTCCTATTTCTGCTGGCAAATGGAAACTATTCGATATTGTTCACTGGAACAGTGGAATTGAAATGATGATGCTGAGATTGATTGGTGGTTTCTTGCGGTATTCAGAAAAATGAGAAATGAAAGAATATATAGTACCCTTCCCTTTAAAAATGATGGTGTATCAACCATTCTGATACACATTCTCTCAGTGAATAGCTGACTAGTCATATTGATTGTCATATACCAACTATTCATTAGAATATCAAGCCAGAGGTTAATAGATTTTAATTGTATAAGCAAAATCATTCCACATTATAAATGATAAGAAGATATTTAGTTCGCTATTACCCATGTCCGAAGTATAAAATAAACAAATAAATAAATAATCCAAAAATTCCGTAAAGATGTTTTAATAAGGGTGCAATTCGGGCCGGTTCGGTTTGGATAGTAGTCTACCCTGCCCTTATTCTATTTCTAAAAGGCCTATACTCTATCTTACCCACTTATAGGGTCGGTTCTTATTATACCTTACTCTACCAATTACCCATAGGGTTGGTTCCGGTTTTGGTTCCAACTCGGTTCCTACAATAACTAATGATAACATGTAAAAAAATATTTTTTGTGGTTTTTTAAATAATATAAAGCAATACCCGTTTACATTTTAGATTTTATAATTTATAATTAATTTCATTTTGTTGGTGTTTACATCTATTTCCACATTTTTTGTAGCCTCATTATTCATATTAATAATCACATTAACATCATATGCATTTATGTTATGATAGTCCGTCATTACAAATATAAACCTTATACAATTTATAAAAAAATAAATAATGACATCAAGCCAACAATAATTTATTGGTGAATGGGGGATAAAAACTATTATGTATTTATTTATATACACACATTTATAATTATTTACATATTAGGGTACTAATGTGGGTACCCATTCGGGTTGTGTGGGGGGTGTCGAATTGGTGTGGGTCGCTCTCAAAAATCAACAAAAATGTTCTGATTTGTTTTTTTCGTAGGTTAGATGTCAAAAATGAGTTGAAAGGAAGAGTTTGGAAAAGAACATACGCAAATGAATGAGAAAATGTAACTTTTCACATTTATATTCATCCGGCTTATAAAGCCGATACAACCAGTTTTTTGAAATCCTAGCTAAAACACATCTGCATCCAGTATGAGAGATGGTTGATGCTGATATGATACGACTGATATGAGTTGTATCGACCAATATTTGGATCCATGGATATGATTATATTTTGACCCCTTCGATTTCATGAGCATATTTGAGACTATTATTGCCTTTCCTCTCATTTCAAATTTGAACATGCTTGATGCACTAGATATGAATGCATTTTGAGGGAGTGTAAATTGCTCACTTGCTTGTGGGCGCACTCTCTCTCTCTCTCTCTCTCTCTCTCTCTCGTTTATTTGAAGGGTCTCACATGTACATGGTTCTGTTTGATGATGTGATTTATGACAACTTCTACAGTCTTTGGAACTTTGGAACATGACCGAGAACAAGACCATGACTCTTGCTGCGCACGAGGGATTGATTGCAGCCTTGGCAGTGTCAAATGCGACAGGCTTGGTGGCTTCAGCAAGCCATGACAAATTTGTGAAACTTTGGAAATGAGGGTTTATTCAGTGCAAAGGGTAAACTGCTACTGATGCCCATTCATGCTTTACTCAGATCTTGACGTTCTTCAATAGTGCATATTTTGATTGCAGTTGGCCTTGCAGTGGAAATGTTTGCTAGGTCACTGCCATTGGCTCCCTCTTTCTGCTTAATCTAACCAGAAAAGATCACGGCTTAATACTAACCATGTTTGTTGTTGTTTGTAGTAGTAGTAGTTGCTGTTTACGATAGGAGATACGGCTTGTAATCCTTTATACCAAATGGATGAAATACTTTTTGTTATCAAAGGCAAGCCAATTGTGATACATTAGTTGTTGTGTATATACTCTTTTTCTATAGTTATACACGTGTATTTGTGGCGTTCTTGAAGACAGTTGCTGTTTTGTTGCCTTCAAGGTTGTGGCCAGCGTCTCTTGTTGCCTAGATGACAGTGAACAGGTTTTGACTGTGATGATGTTTCTTCTTCTCCTCCTCCTCTTCCCCGAGTACACCGGGTAGAGCCGTCTGCTCCCCTTAAGACTTGAAGCTGGGACGGCATGCACACACCTACAATGTGAAACCGCCCGGCTATACCTTGGTTTATGATGATGCTTTCTTCTTACCTTTCTAGCTAGTAGGTATGCCTACTGAGGGTGTATGTCATGTGCGAGCACCTAATTGCTCAAGCAGTAATCTTGCCAGCCATGAAATTGGGACATGACACCCAATTTGACTGACACAAATAACGAAGCAGGCCACAAATGAAAAGTCCAATTAAGTTTGTGGGTTGGGATTCACTGTAAAGTGTTATGCTGCCCTGGTTTACTTCATTCTCTGGTTGTGAAGAGCATTCATGCCATACGATGGATTGGCGGAAATGAAACTTGAAGTGTCCGGAAAGATTATGATTATTTGGAAGTGTCTAAGATAATTTATAGGCATCACTGCAGCTTATTAGTTTCAGCCAGATCACCAAATGTGAATAACTAGCCTGATATGGACATTATTTTCACTCGTATTGCTACCATTTTCTTATTTTCTCTCGTAATTTCAACCCACGTGCATACACTTTGTGTTTGGCAATGTATAAAAAATTGTCAAATTAAAAATTTTCAATTTAAATTTTTTCGCTCTTAGTAACTATTATATTTTTTAATAATTTCTTCGCGTATTCCTATACAACTAATTTATTTTTCAATTATTTTTATATAACTACTTGTATATCTTACTTGTTTATTTTTAATTTTATTCTCTTTACTCATCATCCTCTCATATTATATAATTTTTTTTAGTTTAAAAACTTCTGTTCTAAATTTTTTTTATCCAAAAGTCTTGTCACTTCCCCAAAAAAATTACATTTTTTAGAAAGCACTTCTAAGAGTGCATCCTGTACCGAAGTAAGCTATTACATCTGTCAAGTTCGATTTCCCATTTGGGTGATTATATGAAATTCAATCCATTCATTAGTTTCATTATTATACGAAAGGTTCGGATTAAAAAGTCTTTCTCAATGAAAGAATCGTTACGTGTCAAAAATAAATAAATCATTTGATAAATATACCCTACAAACTATAGATTAAGCATCTCAACCTTCTAATGTGTTCGTCCCACCTAAAAATGATGCTTGCATATAGTTTATAACATTTTGATACTATATTTAACAGATTCAAGTGAATCTGAAAATTTAGAAATATATATATATATATAGGGAAATAATCGGGTGCATGTGACTGCACTGTGCAGTCCATGCATTGTAGGCCCCACCTGATCATAAATGGAAAATTTACTCCACCTATTGTATTTAGAATTATTCACTTTAATAGCATACTAATTTTCATCCACATCTAACATGTGCGCAGTCTCAATTTTAAAATGGTGCAAAATCAACGTAATAAAATAGTTCAATATAAATATTAAGTTTAAAGTGGTTTTTTCAATATTTAAACCGTCTAAAGTATGATTTATATATAAATAAATGAGTATATAAATTTTTATGACAATCTAATTTGTGTAGGGTCCATCATTTTACGGTGCAGTCCATCTGCTCAGGATTGGGTCTCATTTATATATATATATATATATACACCATCTACTCAGGATTGGGTCTCATTTATATATATATATATATGGGAATTAATCTCATGCATTCGGTCTGCACGGAAACTACCGTGCAGACCGCCCATCGAGCCG
>JAXCLR010000105.1:6027343-6037868 GCA_035584095.1 Annona squamosa
CTAAGTGTATTTAATATATAAACTAAGGTTTACCATTTTTGGATACGTGTATATATATTTTGAAGATTTTTATAAGGGTATTTTAAACACATATGTACATAGATATTTAAAAATTTTAAAACAATATATACGCATATTCAAAAATGGTAAAACTTGGTTTATATATTAAATACACTTAGATAAACAAGTGTATAGAGAAAAAAAACAATTTTTTTTTAAATGTGTCTTTTGAGGTGGGCTAAGCAGGACATTTGCTTAGCTCGGGCTAACAGGATTACTTCTCAACTCTACTTTGATTTAACTTGCCAAGAGTATTCCTCCTTGCACATAAATTTGTACATCGTCCTTGCAAATAGATTTGTACATTACTAGATTATCTCTTAAAGATGTTATTCCCTTTCTGTTCTGTGTTGCAAAAGTTAGGTAAAAAGGCATATGATGTTGTCAGTGAGTTTGATCAGATGATTGCTTCTGATTAAAGAAGTAAACCCATTTTCATTTACCTTGGCCTTCTGGTCGTTATGCAACTGTATCCTCTGGCTTATGATTGCTTGAATGTTCCAGTATCTAGAAAGGAAGGAAGCTGATTTCCATGCCTACTGCAAGCAAAAAAGTTTGGATAGTCAAACTGAGGCGCTTGGGCTGGAGAAGAAATTTTCAGAGAGCAATAAGACTGAAACCAGTTCACTTGATCTTGATCATTCTTTCTGTGACTCAATTGAAATGTTAAATTCGACAAAGAGGGTAAGATTCTTCCCACTCAAAGAATCTTTTGATTCTGGGTGAAGTTTTTTCCCATTTCCTTTATGATTTTGTTATCAAATTTTGAGCTATATAGCATGCTGACAAATATTGTTAGAATGATTTCATCTTCATGTATTTTCACTTCAGCTCACCTGATCTCTAGGCTTCCTCTTTGTAGAAGGTGGCAACTCACCCTTGATCAAAATCCCAAAGTTTGTCCATCTAGGGCAATCACTTTAAGTTGCATTTTTTAGATTTCTTTTTCCTGCTTTTATGTCCTAATTGCAAGATAGGGGTCTATTTTCCATTGATTGGTTGACATCATATTCCAGCGTTAAAAATTCTCTCTTGAAATGCATCAAAGTGATGATGTTTGTGCCACAACAAAAGCAAATTATTAGTATTCAAATCATAGGACTGGTTTACTTGGTTTGACTAGTCAAAAATAAAAATTATACTCGGAGTCAATTTTAATGTACAAGTTCCAATTTTCTTTTATTTACCAAGATGTGTTCTGGCTTCTTAGATGCAGTTAGATGGGTTTGCTGTGTTATTATTATTATTTCAAAACCTGAAACTCATGCTTGTTCTCAAATCATTCTTTAAATTCGAGTGATTTGAAAATTCTACAAAATAAAATTGGGTTTTCATTTGTGTGATTTACACAAATCCACCTTGATTCAATCTGAATTTGGCGAGAAGCTTATAATTGTTCGAGCGAGAAGCTTATAATTGTTCGACAAATTGGTTGATTTGGTTGAAAATTCACTGGTCTTTGGTTGTGGGTTGCGGGCATAACTCGATCTAAATTAACCTGACAATACCACCACAAGGTAAACTGACATAAATTCAACCTTTACAAGGAACCTTTTTTTTTTTTTTGGGGGGGGGGGGGGGGGGGGGGGGGAGGTTGTGGGTAATGTATTTGGAGGATTTTGTTGTTTCTTTAAGTTGGATGTGTTTATTTCATATTTAGCAGTTGTTTTACACATTCATTTATATCTTGTCTTCAACAATCTTCACATCCAACTGTTCTAGCCTTGTGCACCAATTCCAATGATGAGAGTTTTTCATGTTTAACAAATATAGAATCGTTATAGTGTCTCTTAGATAATTGCGTGGGAAATAAACAATCCCAGATCTTAGTCTAGAATTAGTTCTTTCACACTTCATTTTAGTTGTTTTTTAACTGATCATGCATGTTAACTCCTTGTATCGCCATTCTTTGTCTAGTATATCTTGTTAATTAGATGCCATACAGAACATGATTTGCTTAGTGATATGATCACTTATACTAGAGCACAGTGCTTCTACAAGTTTCATGCACCAGAGATGCGCTTGGACCTGGGTTTTGCAGCAAGCTGTCCATGTGGTGGGTGGGGTAACTCACAACTTGATCATTATTGGGGTTTGGCATCAAGTCCCCTGGAGAGCAACACTTGGGTATTCATTCCCTTGAGAATTGTCACCTTGAGAGATGGTTCTCTATTTGCATTTGTTGATGCAAATGTGGGTCAAGCTAAAGGAATCAGCTTGTGTATAGAGTACCGCAGTTACCATTCAAACGCTGATTTGATCAAGCTTTTAACTCAATATTTTAAGTGGGAAGATTAGGCGCCAAATAGAACCAAATTTTATGGCTTTGGGTCTGAGACTAGAGCACATGGTACCAAATGGGTGGAGCCAGAGTTCACTTATATAAAGGAAAAGACTTGCAGCTAGGACTTGCTTGTTCAACACAGCAGTCAATTGAATTTGGTGCCATCTTGGATGGCCTAGCATCATTATTGTATACTGGACCACTGGTGCAGTTTTACCCCTTGCTCGTTCAAATGATCCACTCAGAGATTATGCAGCTTGCAAGAATTGTCTCAAGTGACTGTTTATTTTTTGACGGGAGATCCCAAATGGTTCTAAAAATTATTGTGTTAATTGTAGTATTCAGCAGATCTCTTTTATGAAAGACTTAGCATATTTTTGTAGAGTTCAGTCATAGCTTTTCTCAATTTTCTTCGTCACTTTGGTTCTCAATTTTCTCAATTTTATCTGACCGTCGAGTTCCAATCAAACTAAAAGGAAAATTTTATAAGATTGCGATTAGACCTGCTATGTTTTGTGGGGCAGAATGTTGGGCAGTTAAAGAACAACATATACAAAAAATGAGTGTCGCGGAAATGAAAATGTTAAGGTGGATGGGTAGTAAAATGAGAAAAGATAAAATTAGGAATGAAATAATTTGAGAAAATTTAAAAATGAGACCAATTTGTGATAAAATGAGAGAAAATAGATTAAGATAGTTTGGTCATGTTAAAAGGAGGCTCGAAGTAGCACCGGTTAGGAGAATAGAGTCTATCAAAGTAGAAGGTGGTAGAAGAATAAGAGGAAGACCCAAAAAAACATGGATAGAAGTAATTAAACAAGATTTAAAAATATTACAAATTACAAAAAATTTAGTCTTAAATTGTTAAGAATGACGCAACAGAATCCATGCAGCTGACCCTACCTAGGTGAGAAATGACTTATGACGACGACGACGACGACTTTGATTGTTCATGTTTAGTGAGGATTTTTAATAGATGTTTCTATGTTATCTTATTGAAGAACCAATGCTTTCCATTTGATATGGTCTTTTTTTTAAATTTTTTATTTTTAGGCACTTGCTGCTAAGCTAAGGGAAAATTTGGGGTTAAAGCGAAGGCTTGATGATGTGCCATCTCAGTTGGAACTAATGCAGTGAGTCATTCTGTTGGTGGTCGCCTCTCAGTGCTTCAGAAATATGCTTTTTGTTGGGTTCTTTTATGACTTCCACTTTTCCCTGAGAATATTATTCTTGCTTGTTTTGTCAATGAAGGTGATTGATGAATAAATGCCAATATGAATGTGCAGGATGCTATCTTGCACTGTTTATTAATATTGGGTAACCAAAAAGGCATGCACAGATGGGATTGTTAAATGCTGCATGTTGCATATTTGTGTGCTTTTCACTTGCATTCTCAAATGAGGAGTAAATGTCAGAGCTGTAAATTCTAGTTTGGAAATGGCCACTTTCTAATTTAAACATTAAGGATGGATGCATACAGCAATGCCTTGGCAGCTGGTTATAGATTAATTTGCATGGTTTGTTGTTGGCATTTGGTTACAGGGAAACATAGCATTTCAATCACAACATATCTAATGTTATTGATCTAATATTTCAGGTATGAGCGGCGTTTTTCTGAGTTATATGTTCAAATCCAGGTTAAAAATACTTCAGATGTATTATTCCCGTATATATAATCTTTGGCATTCTTTTAGTAATTTTCAGGTATCATTTATCTGCTCTTTTAATTTATTTTATAAAACGTATCTGCAGGAAACACATCGTCAGACTCGTGAATATTATGCTACGTATAATGCTCTGATGGAGGTGAAAGAGCTAATGCTAAAGGAAACGTCTTTGTTAAATTCCATTAGTGCTCAGGTTTGTGAAAAGAGAAGGATTTTGCCGAACCTTGCATGCATATTGTTTAGTTAGTGGGACTGATGTTTCTTCATATTCATGCTCAGGGTATTGTGATCTAGGCCATTATCTATTTTGCATGCTATTCATTGATGGTCCCATCAAGCTGCTTTATTAAATCCTTCGGTTGTAGATGGTAGATGCAGTATTGTGTTCATGACTTCTGAAAATTTCGTGTTTCTTATATTGATTCTAAGTGTTTGAACAAATTCTCAATTCCACCGTTTGTCAGTTCCAAGATGCCATGACCAGCACAATTGGCCGCACAAAACTACTTGATTCCTTGGAGAGTATTGGGAAAGGGACCCATCAGGTATATGTCACTTTGGCTACATTTCAACAAAAATATTGATCTATTGGATTTTTACTCGCATGTTGGAGACATAAAGATATGGAAAACAGAACGTACCAACCACCACACCGAACCAAGCCTACAAAACATGAAAACTGGGATAATATGAATGAAGGGTATTTTTGATGCATAATACAAATGTACAATCCAAGGATGTCTATTATAATCCCAGGACTCTTTTATCTGTTGAAGGTTAAATCAAGCCCATTGTCCACAGACTCAGATGGGTTCTGAATTTTAACGGGTGCCGCATGTTGTTGTCAAAGCAATGCGAATTAGAGCATATTATAGGCCCATCTCAATGAAAAGTTGTCTGCATGGAATAATGCCCCAAATAGCCATAACCTATGCTTAATTGTTCTTAATTGAACTTATTACATATATTTTAAAGTGTTTGTTTGTGAAATAATGGCATCAGAAATGCTTGTGGAGGAGAGGAACAATCAGAACCAAAAAAAAAAAAAAAAAAAAAGCTCAGTCATTTTAGGAGGTTAGAAATGCTCTCACGCACTCCTTTTAGGTGAATTATGGTATCAGCTGCAGGCTGCAGCCTGCCTTATGCTCACAAAATTCCCTTTTCGTGAATTTTGTTTATAGCTTTGTGACGAAAATTTTAAAATTTCCACTTCTTTTGCGCGTATGTTTGAAGAGGAAAAACCATCAAGAAATGGTTGGCAGGGCTTTTGAGATAAAGGCAAATTTCCATAAACGTTTGTGTAATTTGTTGGATGGCTAAGGGTCCGTTTGTCGTTTCTTTTCAACAACCCTTGTGTGCTTACCCAACCTTTCCGCGATGAATTAAAATAGATGTTTAGATGCAGCTGAGCTTTAAGCATTTACTTTTTCCTATTTTCTAGGAAAAGTTATGACTAAGAGTGCAAAGATGCCACTTCTATAAAAAGCGCTCCTTCAAATTGTCAGAAGCAAGAGCCGCACATGTGACACAATCTCAAACAAAGCTTAAATACAGATGAATCCTTGGGAGAGAGATTTTGAGAAGTGAATGTGCAAGAAGAAAGGAGACTGTTTTTAACAAATGTTCACAGCTTCTAAATGAATTAATGATTTACTGCCAATTGAAAACTTGATCAGAACATCTCAATTTTATTTTTGCTTCATTTGAACTCTGTAAAGACTTTGAGTATGTACATGGTTTGTTGTTCCTCTCTATAGAAGCTAGAAAAGGTGCACCTTGGCCTGGAAGCAGAGGAGAAAATATGTGATGTTCTCAAGGAGAAATATGCGGCTGCAATAGCAGATCAACGGCTCCGGTCCACCCTTCTAAAGGCTTTTCAGGTTAGCAACATGCTCATACTGAAAACTACAGTGGGATGAAATTGGCCTTAATTGAGGGGGGAGGAAAGCAAAACAATGTGGCAACTTTTTTGCAATGTGGGATGGCCTACCTACTTTGTCATCTTTGAAGGTGGGCATGCCTGCTGTACCAATCAATGGCATTGTTATTTTTTCTTTCCTTTTGGACATGCTTAGCATCTTCATGATGGTTTCTGATAATTTTGTTTTATGCAAATCAAAAGTCATTTTCTGTAGGTTCAAAAACACATTTCCCTGCAGGAATCTTCCGCATCTTTCAAAAGCCACATTCATCTTGTGGAGGGACAACTTTCTGAATACCTTTGGTTGCCTTGACGATTGAAATTCATGTCCTTTTCTTTTCTCCTGTAGCATCTATTTGTCTTTTTCTTTGTCATTTCCAGGAAAGCTGCATTGACCATCAAACTTTTTGATTTTCAACAAAAATACTGACTGTGAGCATGATTTGAAATCCCTCCCTAATTTCAAAATCCGATGATAATGGTTCAATCACTAACATGTGCTTGAAGGTGTGGATTTTAGAATTTTGAGCACGAGGCCTTGTGTTCCATGCATTGCTGACGCCATGGTTGGCTGGATGTCATTTTCTTTGCCTTTTCATGACTGTGGCTGATTCAATTTGCAGGAGGAATGTGCAAGAAATGAGAGACTCCGTAGCTTGACTTCTTTGTAGAATCACTTTCGGTGGAGCTTGACATTTATTCATCTTTGTATTTTTGTATTTTTTTTTCTTTGCGGAAAAGATTGAATAATTTGGCTATTGAAAAATACATATTAGTTGTAATCGACAAATTTCTTCACACACACATATATGCCCGTTTTTGCTTTGTGTGTTCACTTCTGACCTTTGTTTTCTCTTATAATTATCGATAATTGATAACGTTTTGCCGATTCCATTCTCAACCCAGTGTCACGTGATAAAGCAATTTGCAGCATCAGAGCTATCAAAACGAGTGAGCACTGCTGCAAGGTAATTTTGAACTTGCTGGCAGAAGTCCGGGACTAATTGTATATGGGAGTGTTGGCAGAAATGAGTGTGCCAAATATTCATGATTGACGGACTTTGCTATTTCTTTGGCCTGGGTTTAAGAGGAGCCGACATGATTCGATGGCATGCAAGATGAGTGCATGTGGCAGTGTCTATGCAGCATCATCTATTTTACTTGCACTGGCTAAGCCATTTGGCAGCATGTGCTAGATCAGGTTTCTGTATTTGGGATGACCCAATGATGGCAGCTGAGCCAGGAAGCTGTCCCCAGACGATGCCCGCCAGCGGCCATGGGAGAGATTCCACCAATTACGAAATTTGCTCATTCTGGTTTTGTGCTAGAAGGACAAGTGGGTGGGCCTTCATGTTTCTTGCCGAAATTAGGGGAAGGCCTAAGCCCTCTCCAAACAGCCCCCCCTACAAGAGTTACTGCCCGGTATTTCGGTCCGTCTATCCTGGTACCACTGCACTTTTGTATCTAGTAGCTAACCATCTAATCTAAATCTGTCTAATCTCGGCCTTGTCAGTTGATTTGTTCGTGATGAAAGGGGACTTAGGAGGTCTTTTCCACTTTCTTCTTTTCATAGTTTAATTTTTCCTCTGGGTTGGGGAGATGTGGGGACTACGTAGCTTTATATACCTAACTATATGCCAAGATGCCTCATAAAGAGTTTCAAGAATGGGGTCGTGATGTCTTCAACGCGCCCCTATTTTGTGTCATGCGATGGGTAATGAAAATTGCTGTTTTCATAGGTTGGCCTAGTGTTTGATACAAAACCGAAGTGATGACAAAACGGCACCAAGAATATAATATAGAGCGGATTTAGATGGCACAGTTTTACATTCGATCGACTTCTATTTGGAATGCTTGTCATTTTCTAATTTTGGAAACTGTCGTTTCAGCATGGAAGTACGTAGTGGGACGCCCTCCTGTTTAGAAGCCACTAGACGTCTGAGATATCCAGGTCTTGATTTTTAGTTCTTGTTATTTTACCTTTTTATTTATTTATTTTTATTTTTTTCTCTTTTTTGGTGGGATCGACTAGTATGAAGACACGGCAAAGGAGTGGCTGGAGTCTGGATCAGACGGTGAGACACATGATCAGATGCATCCAAATCAGTTTACGGTAGTTAATTTAAGCTTAGCATGATTAGGTACGTACCCACAAGGTAGTCTTTGGCTTTTTCTATATCTTCCACTTGGGGTTGTGATGCCATTGGTTTTCTTAACCGAATTAGTCGCCGTCAAACAACAATGTAGTTTTGGATTCATTCTCACCTGACTAATAACTTCAACCCTCGTGGGCGACGACAATTATGTAAGCTCTAGTCTCCTTAACCATGGCTTAACCATTCAATGGTTGATTAGCTAGAGAGTAACAGAACTTGATTTCTCCACCTGCAGGCGCTTGGCTGTCTCAAGACAGGCATGTGGGCTCTTCGTGCGTGAAGCCCACAAACCATCTTGTTTTTTGTCGAAGACCGAAGTGACCTGTGCAGCAGTGGGGATGACCATGTCGCTATGGTGCTATCAGACACCCCCACATGAACGCTGATTCAATGGTCCGAAATGCCAAGAAAACTACAAAAAGCTGCCATTGCATGTACCCACAGAAAGCAATCCCCTTATCTCAGTCAGTTTCTATTACCACCAATGAATAGACGTTGTCTTTAACGCGCAGCCGGGTGGGCGTATGGAACTCCGCAGTTAATGGCTGGCGCACGCTCGCGCTCTCTCTCTCTCTCTCTGAACGTGTTTGGTAAGATGAGCGCATGATTTTAGCTTTTTTATCTCGAGCTGTGTCTTTTTCGTTGGAAGGGGGATCCTTCAATTCCGGGGCAACTACATGTCGGTTCTTGCGTCTCTTACGTGAATATTCAAATGAGAATCCCTTTTATATGATTTTTATACAAGACAAGGAACAGAACAGTGACCATTCGTTTGCATGCATGTACATGTTTGGTCTTCCTCATGGGAACTAACCAAATTCTTCCCCCCTGTTTTCTACCCGCAACAAGCCAAACCCGTCACATGTACATCTCCATCGCATCAAAGTCAGAACTTAGAAGACAAACGGAACGGAACCCAAGCGAAGCGGAGGTGGACCACCACCGGATCAGCAGCCAACCTCCACGCCGCTGCCGCCATTGGTGTCGATGGTCCGGTTGGGTGGATTGATGAGGCGGACTGCATTGAGAGCCTTGTTGAAGAGCTTGGCTTTGATGCTGAGATACTCGGCCCAGGTAATGGAGCGGTAGAGAGGGGGGCGGTTGGCGGTGACGAGCTTGGACAAGGGTGCGATCTGTACGTGGGTGGGAGGCCCCCATAGGTAGGCGACAGAGATGCGCTGTTGGGTTCTGTTGACGACGGCTCGGTGGAGGACGCTGTGGAAGTGGGCGTTGGAGAGGATGTGGAGGAGGTCTCCGACGTTGACGACGAGCGTGCCTTCCATGGGCGGGACGGTCACCCACCCACTGCTCCCGTCTTTCAGCACCTGCAGACCGCTGCTGCTGCTGCTCTGGTAGAGTATGGTGAGGAGGGGCGAGTCGGTGTGCTCTGCCAGACCCATCGCTCGGTTGGGGTCTGGGCAGGCCGGGTAGGAGTTGAGTTGCAGTGCGGCTGAGGAGCCATTCAAATCCCCTGCCGCACCACCCCATTTGATATCTTCCTTGGTTACACCCAACGACGCCAGCATCAGCCACATCAGCCTTCCTGCCAGCTTCTTCATCTCCTTCTCATACTCTTCCATTACATCACTGCGTGCATGGATGCTACTCATAATTAATTAATTAATTCAAAACCAGCAGAAGAACATTCATTAAATCAACCAACCCAACGGTGTGTGCATGTAGATTGTATTGGCACATGTGCACGTGCGGTCGTGGTGGTGGGTCCGAAGCTGGAGTCTCTGATCGATTATCCTGCTACTTTTTAAATTAATTAATTAATAGCTAGCTAGGCAGAAGATTCACAGTCGAGTCGAGGGTGGAATATAATGAGCCAATGAACTGGATCGGTGAGTGAGTAGGTAGCTGGACAGGCTGAGGCACGCATGCATGTGAGTGCATGTGGTTTATTGTACCAGAATTGGGAGTGGTCATGTGGCCATAGCTTTGCAGCATGTTCGGCAGGCGATCCTATGATGGTGAAGCCTTCGGACCACATGAGCTTGGAGAAGAAAGAGGAGATGCGAGCAAGGCCGTAGCCTGTAACCCCGTCAGGGGAGCGTGCCGCCTTGAGCTTCTGCTCCGGTGGGAGTGAGAAAAGACGGCGAGTCTGGAGGTCTACTTGGTGGAGAAGCTCAATGGGAATTCCGTGGTTGATGACTTGGAACACCCCCCAAGTCCCGCTTGCATGGCCTATTTGAGTTACAACATCTGGGTGTGTGAGATCGATGATGGGAACCATCTCCATGTCGAAGGAGTCATGATCCGATGATGGGTAGTCGTCCAGTTGGGGCCAAACGTGCGTGTCTGGCAGCTCTTTCATGGAGTCCAAGTCCAGATGGGCGTGGTTAAGGTGGACCGGGTCAGCTCTGAAGGCTTCTGATAGTGAAGGCATGGCTCCGGAGAGAGAGAGAGAGAGAGAGAGAGAGAGAGAGAGAGA
>JAXCLR010000105.1:6038800-6052406 GCA_035584095.1 Annona squamosa
ATTTGTGTGTGCCCCACCTTTTCTTTTCCAATCATTGCTTCCTGATTTCCCCTAATCTCTATTGATTAATTAAAGAACCTTTTTTTTATTAGGACCAAAAACCAAAAACCAAAAACACTCATCTTTTCTTTTCTTGCTGATATGAAAGGGGAACAAATCCATTGGTAGCTTCCTTTTTCGTTTCTATTGCTTTTGGAGCTGTCAAACGCTGAATATGGTTGCTTATATACTCATGTTTCCAATACAAAGCACCATAATCCCGACGAGATGACCTCGTGCTTTCTATATGCAAATTGGCCTCCGGATTTGTTTTACAACATTACATTTTTTAGGTAGTTTTTATGTATTTTAGGTTATTTATTTATTTACAAGAAAAATTTTCATATGTGATAAAGTACATACAACCAAATATAGATTTAGTTGCAAATAATGATAAAAGCAATTCAATGCAGCAAATTTAAAGAAGACCGCATTTATTTATATGCAACGATTCATATATAGCTCAATACACAATTGCTTTGTTTGCTGGATATATTTGTTTGTAGCTAAATAAAAACATCAAATTTAGCTACATATTTATATTATATGTTGTCAAATTAATCGCTTCATTTAAAGACATTTTTTCAAGTGTTCTCACGTTGGTATTTTGGATTGAGGTAGCCAATTAGGCTACGTATTTCCCGCTCTTGTAGTTGATAGTCTTTTTTTTATAGGTATTTACAATCATCTTAACTGGATTGCAATTAAGGTCTAAGATATCCTTACAAATTTTATACAATATTCTAATAAATATCGAACAATAACACTAATTTCTTTTTATAGTGGACGCTACTACAATAATAATGGAAAGATTGCTATCATCACTTTGAATCCATGATGCCCCTTTTGTCAACTTGGAGGATTACCATAATGAATGTGTAACAATAGTCTTTTGAGAACTATTTTTGATGATGGAAACTAATTTTCACTTTAATTAAATTTGTTCAGCCTAGTTAATATCCTATGCAATACAAATTCATATATTTGGGGATAGGACTTTGTTTGATGGATGTAAAATTTAGAATAATTTTTAAATACACCTATAAAGTTTGACCATATTTGTACATATGCAAATATAATTTTGAAAATTGTAAATTACCCTATATAGCTTGGCTATAATTGCAAATATATTTGCGCTGTTATGAAAGTTGTTACTCTACTATCATGGAGTGAATATATTTGTAAAAATTAAATATATCTACTTAATTTTAGAAATTGCAAATTTTCCTATATAGTTTGCTTATTTTTGATAATATATCTATGTCGTAACAACATGATTGTATTTGTAATTATAGTCAAACCATGTGGGAGTAAATTACAATTTCTAAAACAATGTAGGCATATTTTCAAATCACCCTAAAATTGATCAAAATTGTATTTCAAAGCTCTGCGGCTTACCAACCTGATTAACACTCCGTTTGGCACAGTTTGGCAAAATCGAATTGAATTTTCAGCAGGCTGCGATCTTTACGCGTAACAGAAACACGACGCTAACGGATCACCTGATAAGCAAAAGTGATCATTCCCGCCCAAGTAAAGCCTAAGTCATCAACATGAACTGTTGCTGCTTTTTTAGGCTTTGAAGATCATATCTAGAAGATCCCGAAAAGAATCTATCAATATAAATTCTTTGAATTAATGCGATTTCTTTTGCCGAAAGAAATGAACGGCCCACAAATGAGAATCTGGCTCTCCACTTTGGTCATGGATACGGCCTTGATGATCCAGGCAATAATTACTGATCCGGCTTTGGATTTGGGGATGATGCTGGTGCAAAACTCAGTTTTAATTAATTTTATCTGTAGTGTGCTTGAGGGGAATGCCCTGCTCCCTCCTCTCTCTTTTTACAGCGGCTTGAGTCTGGACTATATATCATGGTTTTCAACCCCACATTACAATTTTCCTTTACAATCCGAACCATTTGTTTTTTTATTGATAGTTCTTTAGCTAAGATATGAAAAATCATTATGATTGGACGTATGGGGGAGGCATATTTGATTTTGAAGCATGCAACCGACCCTCGTATATGTCCAATTATGATGATTTTTTTTTTCATCCAAACTAAAATAAAAACTATTAATAAATATAATCGATGGGTTGGGTTGTTTCGAAAAAAGTGGGGTGAAATTGAATCGGACTGTCCTCAGTTTTCGAACTATTAACTAGTATGAAAAGCTTGATAAGTTAAAAGGATTTTGAACCTAAATAGCACATATCCTCATATAAACTCTTCCTCAACGTTGTTTTTTTAAATAAAGTTCTCTAGAGGATTTCACATTCCCCAAAATTGATCAACAACACATCAGGTTGACCTAGGAAGGAATTGGAGACTTCAGCAGACATGTGGGGGTGAATAACGCCAGCGTCCAAGAGGAGCTCGGTGTTTACTAGTTACAAAGCAGTCCGTGACATGAACATTATCAAGTGTAAAACTGTAAACTAATGTCCTTCTTCTAAGAGCCGAATTCAATAGCAATTTTTGATAATGTCACAAAACTTCAGATGATCCACTTCTCTCTCATTCGAGTTTTTCTTCTTCGGTCTCTTTCTATTTTATCTCATTGGCTTACGAGTATTGCGGAAAAGAGTGACTCTTCATCCCAGCGACTGTTCGAGAAAAAAACTACAGTTTGCTTAAAAAAAATAAAATAAAAAAATAACTGCTTTTAAAAATTCTCAGTTCATGATGCTAGGAACCGAATATTGGCTGGCTGCATATTGAGCACAGAACAAATTGGATCACGGCCAGGAATAAGAATCAGGCAGCTCAACTCATTAATATTAAGTAGTTCAATTAGAAATAGAAATAGATCACATAAAAAAAGGAAATATAAATAGATGATGAAGATGATTGTTTATGAATTTCTAGGCATCTACCAAGCAATCAAAGCCGTTAAACAGATGATTTGATGGTTTCTCGCCGCTGGGTTGATTTGTCTTTTTTTTTTTTTTAGATATTTTCTTAAATCATCGATGGTTAAACCCAACCCATTGAACAAGAGGGCTCGTCCTACCGAGTGTGTTTTTAGTTTTATTTATATTATTTTGAAAGGTTATGATTCAATGCTTATTTATTTTTATATTTTAAATAGACATATTGGCCCAAGAAAGATCTTTTTATATATTTTTGATTTTTTTGAATTTCAAAAAAAAATTCATATGCCAGTGTAAAATGTTGAAAAAAAATAATTTAAGTTGATTGGTCAAAATCCACTTAGGGCATCCTATGTGGTAAGGGTAGATTTTCGGACCAGCTAGGCTAAATAAGTAATAATGGGCCTTCTCAATTATTATTTAAATATACCGCGAGTTATATTTTTATTTTTATTTTTATTTTTGAATGTTTTTTCAATAACCTGCGTAGCTCGTTTGGCATACAGGTGGTCCAAGTGGTCTTAGAGGTTTAGGATTCGAGTAGGGCGTTATAAAAAAAAAATTACTTTTTGCACTTTTGATAGAATGAGATAAGATTAAAATTTAAGTTTAAACGAGTTTTATCTTTTATTTATCCATAAGAAAGGTTTGGGAGATAGAGTTACGGGATTTGCAGAAGGAAAAAATTTATTTTCTTCAACATAGGCAGGTGAGATTTAGTTGAAAGTTGATTTTTGGTTCAATTACTTTTATATAAATAATTATGTTGTTTTAATTATTTGTATAAGACACGTATCATGATATACATATATATATTTGAAAGCTACGAGATTTTATATAATAAACATAATTAAATTTATAAGGATATAAAATTATGCAAATAAAATATGCCTCAAATTTATTCTTAGAACCTTATGGTAATTTATTTGTGCATTTTATTTTATAAAGGCATTAGTATAAGTTAAATATATTAATTGTGGATATTAAAAAATATATACAATTGGCATAAAAATAAATTAGTAGATATACATGCATAATTGGAATTTTTGTAGAAACTAAATTCGTTAATAGAAATTCTTTTGGTTAAAGTCAAACACGTCGGATGCATAATTTTATTTGGATTTGAACGTTAGAATTGGTTGCTATTGGTTTCATGGCATAAGTCAAAGGAAAAATGTCACACGGATGGACCGGGGGTAAGAGATGTGCCCTTTTATGTTTATGCAACCAGTTTTTTGGTTGGATTTGATGCATTTAATGACTTTGATTACTTTAATGCTTCTAACGTTCAAATATTTCAGACTAAAAATTGATGTACAGTCATCATAGCGGTACAGGCTAAGTGACAAAGGCCTGAGTGGATCCTATCTGCAAGAAAAGTATTAACGATGTTAGGTGGGTCCTATCTGCAAGAAAAGTATTAATGATGTTGTTTAATGTGACCTGTCCATTTAATTTTGCTCTAACTTCTCTATTTTAATTTTGATTTGAATGATCAAATAGTTTATCTTTATGTTTTTGATGCTTCTAGACTCAATAGAAGGGTTTGATTTTGTATTTGAGGTACAATTTTTGAGATATTAAATTAAATAATTATTTTTATTATTTAATTACGTTTTAATTGGGCCATAATCCAATTTAGAATAATTTTTTACTGGTAGTTTGGTTAGTCATGTTGGGATTTACCCATTATGGGTGTATTTGTTTTGAATATAAACATGTCAACTAAAATTTTTCAATCTAAAACTTTTCACTCTCCATAACTATTTTATTTTTTAATTATTTTTTCACATTTTCCTATACAAACTACCTTACTTTTCAATCATTTCTACACAACTATCTATACAACTAACCTATCTATTTTAACTTTATTCTCTTTACTTTTTATCATTAATCCTATTATATCACATCATTTTCTATCAATGTGACAACTTCTACCTCAAAAACTTTTCATCAAAAGTTTTACTCCCAACCAAACGCACCCTATTTTTATAGGTATACCAAATCAAGTAGGATACTAGTGTTTTGGATTTACGTAAAGATTTTCAAGAATATTTAATTCTATTTATTTGTTTATTTTAAATGCATGTATTGAGAATGATAAACTTATAAAATTTCTTTTTCTTTGTGCCTTGATGCAATAACGGGAACATGACTAGTGAAAATAGAATTTTGAATTTTTTATGAAATTATAATAATTAATTTTACTATAAACAGTGATTATTTTGAAAAATTGTATTAAATACACAGCTCAGGATTATTTTTCTGGACCAGTATGCTACAACCTGCATATGAGAAATGCTTATTTTTAATTTTTGAAATTCAAAAAGCATATTAAACAAAGTCAAAAAATGTAAAAATCCAAAAAGTTCAAACAAATAAAAAGAAATGGGCAAAGCTAGCGCAAACATTAAATCATAACCCTAATTTTTTAAATAACTAATCATAACCCTATTTTAAATGTGTGAACAATCTAAAATATTCATCTATATTTCTTTACTTATGATATACATATTTTAAAATGTAATATATGTTGATTTCCAAAATTTAAAAATTTTAACCATTTTATATTCATTCCCAAATGATGTTAAATATTTATACATGCAAGAGTGATTTTTAGCATATCGGTTATTTTCAATCAGTTCCCCAAATCGAACGTTAATTATATGTTAATAATTTGTTGATGATTTCAGTTTGTCAGGAAAATAAATCATGGACTAGCTCACACTCTTAATTTGTCTTGACCTTAATCCGTTTGGGAAACTAAAATATTAGTTTTAGTATTTTAAATGCAGCGTATCAGGTGTATATAAACTATATAAACAGACAGAGACATTAGATCAGCCAAAAGATGGTTTCAATTTTGTCTTGCATGACACTCCTATCTTACGAGCACCCTGTACATCACACTAATGTTACACGTGTCAGAGCAGACAAAGATGCACATGCAGCAACATATATGTATGGATGCTGCCTTTAGTTTTAAGTCATTGCAGCTGATAGGTCCGACGGTTATAATATATATATATATATATGTTCCAGGGTCCACCAACAACTTTAGATGGCGTAAAGAATGACATTAGCTCATGAAGTTTGGAGACAATAAATATGTATATAGTCAGCTACCCTGATTCTACCACTATGAGCAAGCTACAGGACAATATACATCCAGCTGCCAAATTTTAGCTTGGGGAAATCCTTTATAGTGTTGCCTGATGAGTGTCTGCAGCGTGCCACCCCTCATTTTGGTTTTTTTGCTTTTACTTAAGATAAAGCAAAATTCAACCTCTCCACCATTTAATTAGAATCATTGATTTAATCTTGTATTCATTTTTCTTTCAAATCAAAGATATGCATGACCCATTTGAAATATTAGTTATGATCTTATTAGTCCGACCAAAAAAATTTTATTTTTTGTTTTGTTATCAACTTATTAATCAAGGCATATTTAATGTAGAAAATGGTTTTACCATTCTTGGACATATATTTATTTTTGGGTATTTTCTTTGTCGAAAATGAATTATAAATACCTTTATATTTAAAATCTGAAAAATATATATCTAAAAATTGTTAAAACTTAATTAGATTTATAAAAATAAAAATAAAAAGGGCCTATTGGCCGACCTAACAATTGGTCTACCCTCTTAAAATATATGAGTAATATAATAAAATATTTTAATGTATATATCATTTTAAAGTTGTATATTTTAAACTGCCTAACATTTTGTTCTTATATCGATAAAAAATTTTATTTGTCTTTATTATATGGCAATATACCCATGAATTTATACATTTTTTTTTCATAGCCTACACATGATTATAAACATCTTTTAGTAAGCATAATCCGTTCAACAATTTTATCAAAATGATTTTTAGAATTTTATTAAAATAAATAATACTAAACAAAATAAATGAACGAGATTTTCATTAAATTATCAAAATGGGTTCAAATAAGATGGGCACATTGAAGATTCAGTCATAACAACAAAAATCAATATATGCAACAACAAAATTTGTTGTATATAATAAAAATTATTACTTATAATTATAAACGATAAGCAACAGACGGTATTATATGCAGCAGTATATAAAATTATATGCAACATAAATTTGCTACATATACAGCAATTTTGTCTCCTGCATAAACTTGTGGCATAAACCTTTTTTTTTTTATTGTAGTGACCATCGGTTACCATTGAATTATGTGATTCGATACCGCCGATTTTTTATTTTTTTATTTTTGTAATACTGTTGTTCTGTTTCCTATAGAGTGTCTTTAATTCATATAAAAATTTATCATTCTTTTACGTTTTTCTACATTTTTTTCTTATCAAATTTTTTTTTATCATTTTTGGGAATATGTATATATATATTTGAATTTAAAATATAGAAGTATTTTAGTCATTTTTGATGGGTTAAAATTATTAAAATGCTCATATTTTTGAAATTAAAAAACATATACACATCTTTAAAAATGGTAAAATGGATTAAATACACATAAAATAAAATTTTGTAAAAAATGTAAATGATAGCCAGGATGTGTGAAACATGGACCTCACATGCACAAACAAAAGACGTTGCCGCACTGTCCATACGGACCATATCTCGATTCGACGATCGAACCACATAAATTTCTTTTTGATTCCCTTTCTCATCTGATGATCTGGATCTCCCACGTGAAGCATGTGGACCATCCGTTCCTTTGCTCGTGCTTCCATAAGTTTGTGGATGAAAATGATAATGGGCAAACCCGATTAATTAATTAATTAGTATATTCCAACACGGCAGATAATCGAAGAGCTGAATACAACACCACCTCCTTAATTCCGTGGCAGCTACTTAATGGATTGTGCCAAATTTGATCTTTTATTCAGTGTTACAATTTTGCTTGAATTTGGCAATGGTTGTTAATTAAAAAAAAATTTTTAGGCAGAGTTATTGGACTTAAAAATAACTAAAATAACGGAGATGACTTAAAATTTACTTAAGTATCGGGAAAGAGCCATTAAGATTTTTAAAAGCTACTCTAATATTGATTCACAATGTTGTTATGTGGCTTTGGCCTCTACTTGGGGTGTTTTGTAAAATAGACTTTCTATCTTTACTTAATTACCAATTGAATTTTGTAGTTAAATATTTTAAAGTACAATCAATCCTAAAAGTTATCTACATATAACCCGTTTCATGTAAAAAATTGAATAGCGAATGTTGTGACTTTTTTAATTTAAAGGGTGTATTTCTGCCGAAATCCATATCACAGATTTAATAATTTAAAAAATTATAAATCCTGCCGTCACTACAAGAAAATGTACGTGTGGTCAACTTTTTGCAACTAAAATTCTAATTGGAAAATGTTTGATCAAATGCAACCAAATCCAATGTCAGTTGCAGCCAAAGACTTTATTTGGATTTAAAATCAAATGTTAATGTCTACGTTAAATATATTTTTAATTTCATTTAATATAAAAATATCTACATCTAATCAAAGGTTCCCACTAAAAACGACAAGTTATTTGTAGCTAAAACATTTATCACAGCCCAAATATATCTGATACAATGCTTGGGCCCTGTAGCATTACCCATCTGATGAAATTGGCGACCTCAGGCAACATTCATCTACAGCTTTCATATACGAATAATAATAATAATAATAATTAAAAAAACTAGTCCCGTAACAAACAAATATTTGCCACGCGTCAAATTAAGATGAGCGTTGTGGAATTTAATTAGCTGTCGTGAACTGCTACTAGATGTGATGCCCCATCCACCTGATCCTGCCTCGGCCACGGCGACGGCCGCGGCCACGGCCACGCGGGTCCGATCCGAGATCCGATTCGAAGTCAAAGTCGACAAAACCGCCTTAGCCACCGCATGCGGTCCTGCGGGCGACATGTGACTATACCGGAAAAGGCACTGCCGATCAATACCCGCAGGGCCCACACCGTCCGCATAACTGAAACTTTAACCTATTCATCGTCCGGTGATGATCCAGAGCACGCGTAGTGCACGTGCTGTTACTTTTTTTTTTTTTTTTAATAGACGCCGTTACTCTTATTATTTATTTATTTAATTTTATACACGGCTCAAGCTACCACATAAGAGATACTTCTTTATGTTTAAAATTCTCAATAAAATATTTCAAAGCGTAAAAATGTAAAAAACTAAATATATTAAAACACTATACTTGGGCACATATAATAGTGCAAAAAACAGAAAAACATAAAAAGGGCAATGCATCAGGTGCCCTGGATCGGTATCCTTCATCCTATATTCTTTCAAATTTAATCACAAATCAATATATAGTAATAATAATTTTAAAAATTCAATGTCTAAATATGAATTTTAGCTCTAATTCTAATTTTGATTATGAATTTTCAAAAATTTTAAATATATTCACATATTTTTTCTAAAATTTTGTTATTACTTCACCGTTAGAGATTTGCTAAAGGGCCTGTTAGTTCATCTGTAAAATGATGAATATGCTCAAGCCCTAATATAATTTGGGATTCAAAAACTAATAATTCACATTTAAATAATATATAATTCTATAGCCATAAAAGTATTAAATTTTTTTTAGAATGTGAATTTTTAGTTGTAAAATAATAATTAGAGCTTCGACTTATTCATCATTTCACTAAGCTAACAACCTTTTCAATAAATCTTTAATGACTTAGATATAATTAAAATTTTAGACATAATATATAGGTATATTTAAAATTTTTTTAGATATAAGTGAAATTAGATATAAAATTCATAATTATATGTAAAGTTTACTTAATGTATTATAATATATTAAGAGTAATGAAGTCAAAGTTGAGGCGTGACTAATAGGTAGAGTCAAGATTAACAAAATTTTACTTGAAAAAGTAGGCTTGGTTTAGATTCCAAGCCACCCAAATAGCAATAAAAATTTCACAAATAATAACCATGAGTGCGAAATAAAATGATGTCTCCTTTGTCTAACTTGAGAGATTGCTAGACCCATATCAAGAGAAGTTTAGAGGGAAAGAGATCTATATGAAAGAGAAAATTGCTTTGTTGTGTGGTAACCTATGGAAACTTATAATCATCATTTGCTCTACTATTGTTGAGTGCAATTTTTATAAAAAGGAAGTACGATCTTTTTTGTTTTTCCGACACAATAGGGTCATTATAGTATCTTGCATGATTATAATTAATGAATTGTATATATGTGTCCTAGAACCTTTCTGAGGTAACATGGTTGTTCTGACAACCTTGGGTAAAGAGTGATTTAGCCATTTATACGACATAGGGAAGGTTCTTAACTTGTATTACAATAAGGCACATTTATAACTCTCGTAGCATTGAGAAAATTTTCTCTAAAACCCTAAAACCAGGCAAATCCATAAAATACCTCCACATCCAAGAAAAAATTGCAAAATTTACCAACAACGGGTGGGATTCGAATGCACCAGCCTACCACGAGGGAAACACCCACGTGGCACTTAATGTCAGCTTTAGTGGCTCTATTGGTTACTCTGACCGGCTTGTCAGTGGGGCCTGGCTTGGCCTTTGCCTCTCGGTCACTTCCCTCAAAGGGACAGAATCTGAACTAAAAATATATGATTGAACTGTATTTCAATTAATCTTGTTCACATTTTTCAATTAAAAATTTTAATATTATGAAAAATGAGGACTTTATATTTTTATGTTCGTCGTTTAGGTTGCCGAATGATCTTTTCCGACTCCGACCGGTCAAAAAATATATTTCTTAAATTTTTTTTGAAATTTTTTTTTATAAACATGTTAATCTAGTTATATTTAATTTATAAATCAATTTTTAACATTTTTAGATATATCTATATATTTATTTTGGATTTTTAAATACAGGGATATTTAAGTCATTCTTAGAATGACTTAAATACCCCTGTATTTAAAAATCCAAAATAAATATATAGACATATTTAAAAATGATAAAATTTGGTTTATAGATTAAATATAATTAGATTAATACGTTTATAAAAATATTTTCAAAAAAAAAAGCAAAAAAATATATTTTTTGACCGGTCGGAAAAGACCGGTACTCGTTTAGGTCGTGAATTATTTCTTTATTTTTGTTTTATCCAATAACAACAACATGAGAAAGCACTCGAGGGGGTAGCTGCATGCTTGTGGAATGAGCCATCCAATCTTAGGGCGGTGCGTCAAAGCAACGCCTGCAGTGGCACGGCAGTGCTGGCAAGAAAACGAGGCATCCGACGAGATTGATGCATGGTGCATCGCAGAGTGATAAATGTTCCGATCGAGGTGGTATTTGTTTTTGACCTTTTGCGCAAGTGGCCATGATGCTTGTTTTAATAATCCATGCATACCGTTGAATTCCCCGAGGGATCCTGTCTGACCGACACTGATTCGTCATTTGCCATTGGAAACAACAGATCGACAGAAGCTTATATGATCTATCTACCTAATTAGCTGAATGAAAGTTTCGTGTTCGCCTGCCCCTTTCGTCTCTGGATTCCTGTTTTGGAAGACAGGGGTGGTGGGGTTTTAGACCTCTTTCCATTAAAAAAAAAATGAATCCAGTTTTTGGTGGAAAACCAATCTTATTAGATTGGATGAGTTAAATGAGTTTGATTTGTGAACTGAATTGAGTCATAATTACAAAAAAGATTTATATGCAATCATATATTTGCACCTAGATGTAAATTAGCCGCAAATAATGTTAAACACAACAACTTAAAACATTTGTAATACTCCCTAATAGTATTTACAGCAAAACGAAAATCGCTGCATATAACATTATGTACACCTAATGCCCGTATAAAGTTACGTGTAACAAATTTTTTTTTAAAAAATAGACTGTATTTATTTGTATGCAAGAGCTCATATTAGTCAAATATGTAATCAGTTAATTTGTTGCATATATATATATATTGCTCGAAATGACATTAAACGTAGTTATATTATATGTGAAAACATCTGCAGTGAATTGACTTGGAATATGGAGCATGGACCAGGGAAACGTAGAAAAAGTGGAAAACGGCTGATCCCACGCGGCCGACAAATATACCGCGTGCTAAAATCAACTTTCTTACTCCCAGAAGAAAAAAATAATAATAAATAAAAGAAAAGGGGGAAAAAAAATTATACAACTTCCGTCATCGCTTCATGGGCAGACATCCAATTCCAGTATTACGACCACTCTTTTCCCATATCGCATCCAGTGGAAGTTTCCACTAGTGGTTTTAGAACTGTTCCTACTTATTTAGGAATTTGGAAGTCCGCTCTCGGTAACGTGAAAGTTTGGGGTTATATCCAAGTAGTGTTGAAACTTTTTTTTATTGATATTTATATAATGTAATAATTGATATTACAATTAATTACATTTACAACACTCCCATATGGGAGAAACATGTAAAACCCTCATACAAGAAATCTTTGAAACCTTTATACAAAAAAGAATTTGTAAAACCTATACACAAGCGAGAGGGTAAAACACCCGTATGAAGGTGGGAGAAATCGAAACATGGTCAGCCCATTTGCGGGCACCAAAGCTTACCACGTCTTAGCACTAATGTTGAAACTTTGATTTGCTTGAACGGCCAAACCCAATAATATTTTTTGAGGGTTTGATTTCTTTTTTTTTTTTTTTTAAATGAAGATTACCTCTTAGGTTTTGAATTCGACTGTTGGCAATCAAATATGAACCCATATCCGTTAATAGTAAATTATGTTAGGAAAAAAAAACATAAAAGTATGTCTTAATTCATTGGTTAAAAGCACATGTTAATAAGCGTACACTTTAAATTCAATTTGATTATAATTGCAAATTGTAAAATATAAAATAATAATAATAGTAGCAGCAGCAGTAGTAGTAATAATAATAATTTAAGTTGACTTGTCAAAATCCACGTAAGGCATCATATGTAGCAAGGGTATACTTTTTGACCAATTGAGACAGAGAAGTAATAATGGGCATCGCCAAATTATTATTTAAATATACCGCGAGTTATATTTATATTTATATTTTTGAAAGTTATTTTAACAACTTGTGTAGCTCGGTTGCCATACAGGTGGTCCAATTGATTTTCGAGGTCTAGGATTCGAATAGGAAATTTCGTAGAAAAAATTAATTTTTGCACTTTTGTCTCTCCATACATGTGAGCCCCACAAGATAAGATGAAATGAAATAAAATTGAAATTTAAGTTTAAAAAAGTTTTATCTTTTATTTCATATCTTAGCTTATGTAACTTTTATAAAATGGTTTAGAGAGTTAGTGGATGGAGGCATCCGTAGGAAAAGTTTGGGAAAAATAGAATTTCGGAAGAAAGAAAAGCTACGTAACGAAAGTAAGATTTTCTTTTGGAGATTGATTTATGATTTGATAATAACAATTTTTTTATTAGTATGTTTATGTTGTGTATTATTATTTTTTTAATTGTGCAATAATTTTGGGCTAATTATCATGGGTATAATTGGTGGATTCATGACCTGAATTTTCGTTAAGGCAAATTGGTCGTATGCCTGGATTTTTGTTGAAATCAAATTGGTTGATCGTTTGGATTCATTTTACGCATGGGATTTTAAATCAGCAACCAAGTTTTCGTTGCTATTAAATTGGTAGCATAAAGTTAAAGAAGAAAAGACGTCAGATGTGTTGCTGTACTTTTTTTTTACTATTATATATATATATATATATATATATATATATATATATATATATATGGG
>JAXCLR010000105.1:6052506-6073139 GCA_035584095.1 Annona squamosa
GTCTAAAGTATGATTTATATATGGATAAATGAGTGTATAAAGTTTCATTACAATCTAACATGTGTGAGGTCCATTTTCCAGTGGACTGCACACGATCGGAAATATATATATAACATAATATGAGTAATGGATTGAATGCTTGGGAAAAGCATCAGCATGACTGCGTATTTTTATGCTGGTTGTGTATTTATTACCGCTGACAATTGAGAATGAGATTTTCAATTTTTACAAAAAGGACCCATTTATGGAACTTTGCGAAAAGGGGACTATTTATTATCTTACTTATAGAAAACTTCTTATTAATGAGGAATTACACTCTGGTCTTTGTACTTTTTGCATGGGTTAATGTCTGAGTTAGCTCAGTGCAAGGAGATGAGTCAAGTGATGATATGGTTTTTTTTTTTTTTTTTTTATCATTTCTTTTATTTTGTCATAACTTGATCATGTTAACTTTGATTTTTATGATCAAATAGTCCATTTCTATGTTTTTGATGCTTTTGGACCCAATGGAAGGATTTGATTTTGCATTTGAGGCCTAATTTTTAAGATATTAAATTAAATAATTAATTTATCATTTAATTAAATTTTATTTTGGTCATTATCCATTTTCAAATAATTTTTTACATGCTAGTCATGTTAGAACTAACCCATTATTTTCATAGGTTTGCCAAATCAAGTCGGACACTAGCTTTGGATTTATGTGAAGATTTTTAAGAATATTTATTTCTATTTGTTTATTTTAAAAGCATGTATCGAGAATGATAGACTTGTAATTTTTTTTGTGCCTTGATGTAATAATAAGAACATGACTAGTAGAATTTGAATTTTGAAATTTTTATGAAATTATAATAATTAATTTTGCCACAAATGTATGATTGATCTTAGAAATTTTCATTAAGTACATGACCCAGAATCACTTTTCTATATCAGTAGGTTACACAAATACATCTCCATGGTCTTAAAAAAAGCAAATTATCTACATAATTTGCAAATGCGTACACGCCATGTTAAATTTTATTTTGTCGTTGAAAATACTTTGAAAATTTTAAAATTGCTCATATTTTCGGTCATGGAATACTTTAATGAGCAATCATTTAATACCTACACAAAAAAGCAGGACTTCATATTTACTCTTGATTTTTAAAAATAAAAATTTAAACCAAACTATTTTTTTAAAATACATTGATCATCTTTAATACATCTCGATTTATGATGCCACAAAAAATAATTTTTATTGAGAATTTATATCTTATAAAAAAACAATATTTTTTGAGTGTTTATATAATAGCCACTAATTTTGAAAAATGTATAGTATAGATATAGTATATAAAAGTTTGCAAGGTATATAGTTTTTTGAATCAATATGAATAAATACATAAGGATAGACATGATAAATAGCTTAGGTTTTTAAAATATTTTGACATTAAAAATAAAGAGTAAATGTGGAAGCTTTAATCCTTATATAAGTATTGAATCATTCATCTACTTCAATTTGATACTCCATGTCATTAATCTAGTAATTTCTTTATTTGAAATTTGATTTGTACTATTTAAAACAAAATATCATGCATTGATGTTGAAATTTTTTAAGCAATTGTTTTAGCAAATATGTTTACTTATTTGTATTTGTTATTGATGGTGAAGATAATATCTTAAGCTATTTTTTAAAATAAAAAATTTAGGACAATATAATATATCTGGTTGAAATATTCATAATTATTACATTGAAATTTTTTGAAAAGGAAAAATGCAATTTTAAGATTCTATTTAAAAAATAGAATAGATTCCTTGGTATACTTGTAAATAGTTACAAGCTATAAGGGTAATTTTCCACTTTTAAAATTATAAGTTATATTTACAATTATAATCAAATTATGTGGATGTATTTGTAAATCATCTTATTTAATATTTAAGTAAGATAATCGACAAATACACCCAACTCCCATACACATGTTTGTATCAGTATATTTTGATGAAACTGAGTTATTCATTATGTTTAACAATACGTAGCTAATTAAACGGGGCATCTTTTATGAAACTCTTCTTCTATGTAACCTCATTTATTTTTAATTTGTTAATGACAAATTTGTTTCATCTATTGTATTTAATATCATAATTATTTTCAGAAAAATCTTTTTATTTATTTAGTATTGTAATATATGAGCTCCATCTATAGATGTGCAACATCTACAAAATAAAATAATTTAATATTGAATATTGATTTCTAAGTAGTATTGTCATTATAACGCGGATAAATAATTCTATAAAGTATTATTACATTTTAATATACATGGGAATGGATTTAAATATTTTCCTTAATTTACATATCAATGTATCTATTTTTGAGTAAACATGGACTACACATATTGGATTTGGATGAAGCTTGATCTCTTAGCTAAATAAATTATAATAATTATAATGAATAAATTAAATTTTACATGAATCATTAACATTTAAAAAATGAAGGGATATATGAAATCACTTCTATTTAACCCGGCAACAAACAAATATGCCCCTTAATTAAGTATCTTTTGGTGAATCATTTCAATATAAACTCGCCACATTGCTCTAAATTTTGGAATGGCCACTAAATTATCCGGAAACATGTTTAGCCAATGCGATTTTTTTATTTTCAAGTAGACGAAAATTGAACATAACGGGTGGAATTGGACTCGTGGAAAGTGGCATGATTTATATATATAAAGCACTAAAAACTTTTAGAATTGTCTCCGGTACTCCTTAGAAAAAATAATAAAAACACAAGCATTAGTTGTTTGGAGAAAAACATAGAGGTTGCTAAGAAAGAAGTGAGTGAGAACAATATAAATAAGGGTTTTTATGAATATTTCAGAATTCATGTCCTATAACTTTTTTATTTCGCTAATAGCCTTTACTTCGAAATTAATTTGAAAACCCCCTGTGTACTGTTGGGTGTTATTCCAATGGAAGTGAAGATTTGACTAGTGGAGTGTTGTGTTGGACCGAATTCTATAGTTTTTTTTTTTTTAAATTTTTAAACGCGATCAAACTTGCATATATAGATTGATATCCTTACATTATGCGGCGTCTGATTTTGATGCCCGTGGGTCATATGATGGACAGAATGGCATGATCCCCCACTTGAAAATTTAATAGGATGAGAAATTTGACAAGGTATATAACATCCTCAATTTTTAAAATATTCAATTCAATTAATTAATTATATTTAACATTACTTGATTCTTTAGAAAATCAAGTTTTATTGAAATTAAGTATGTGTATGAGCCAGATTTGCTTAGAAATAAATATACTTATGTGTAAATTTGGAAAAATGATTGAGATCCATTCACATAAATATATATATATATATAGATGACAATTCATGTATATATTTGAATGCAATTATACTTTGTAAAATAAATCATCCCTAAAATAGTTGTACTTTAAATGTATAGATATTGAAAATATTACTTGAAAATTGATATTTAGTGTTAAACTATTTATCACATTAATTTTAAACATTTGTATATGGAGACCATGTACAATAATACTAAATAAATGAAAAAACAATGCTAAATAAAAACAGATAGAATAAATTTTTGATCAATTATATAAGAGAAGTTTCATAGAAGCTAAACCTATTTACATCATCTAAAGAGAATCAAAGCATATTGAGATACACATTAATCTAGCAAACATCCTATAATCATATATAGAAAAATAACCATTGCGACTGCTCAAGGAAAGGTTCAAAGCTAATTAAAATTACCCCGAAAATTTATTTCTTACGCATCTAATCAGTTACCGATTTATTCGAGGGGATACAATGGAAAGAACAGGATGGAATACAACCACTGCACGTGAACTTCCAAAGGAATGAAGCCAAGGCCAGCATTTATGTTGGAAGTTCACACACGGGGGCCGCATGCGATCCTCTCTCACATCAAACAGCTGAAACAAGTAAAGTGAAACGAAATGAAGAAGAAATTCGAATCCCAATGAAGCATCGATCCCAGCCACATATAATGTGTATGCATGAATCATCCATGCAGGCGAAGGGATGAGATCGCCCCATTATGGTGCTTTGCCTTCACGGCGATATACTCGTCCCAGGTGACCTGCCCGTAGAGACGCGGGTGATCGGGGCCCACGATCTTGGGGCAAGGGAAGATAGGAACGCCAGTGGGCGGCCCCAAGAAATGGGCGATGGAGAAGCGAGACCTGTCCCGGTTGACGAGCACTCGGTGTAGAACGCTCTTGAACCTTCCATTGGTGAAGACCTGGAGAAGGTCCCCGACGTTGATGGTGAGAGCGCCATCGATGGGATCGATGGTCACCCATCGGGGCCCGGTGGAGGCGGCGTCGTGTTCCCGGAGGACTTCGAGGCCGCGTATGTTAGCGGTCTGGAAAAGGATGGTGACGAAGGGGGAGTCGCTGTGCTCGACGAGACCCATGCAACGGTCGGGATCCGGGCAGAGCGGGTACCAGTTCATCTGGAGGGCGATGGTTGCGCCCTCGATGTCGCCGGTGGGTCCCCCGAAATTGGTGTCCTCTTTGGCGATGCCCAGGTGGGCCAGCATGAGCCAGAGGAGTTTTATGGCTAGCTGCCGCATAGCCTTCCGGTATTCTTCCACCACGTCGCTGCATGCATGCATGCATCCACTCATGCAAATTTCATTTCAACAATCAAACAATTGATGAAGTGCATATATATTGGATAGAGAATAGTGACGACCTCTGCATGTGTCTGTGCTCAACCATTCTTACCCCCACTTTGCAGTTCAGTTTATTGGTGTTTGAATTTTTCCTGACACGTATTCGATTATGATATTTATTTTTTAGATCTAAAACATTATCATCTTTATCCATATGCATTTATTTATGACAGTAGAAGTTATATGTATTAAAAATTTTTATATAAAGTTCTCAAAAATTGATAATTACTTATTCACTCCCAAAGGACTAATTCTTTACAGAATATAGTTTTTCAATGAAAATGCCTTTGGGTAATGAGAAAAAACAAATCAAGTTGAACAAAATAAATAATTTAGATTTAAGAAAATTTGTTTAAAATAAGAAAAACAATGCGGCTACAGAGATAGAGTAATTGTATTAATAATTGCCTTTCAAAGATTCTACCCGCAACTAACTTATTTTTACATTATTATTTTATTCTTTAAAATTTAATATATTTTATAATTATTTATTAATTAGACTGATACAGTAATCATTTTTTTCGTCGTTTCCCGTCTTGTCTCCTCCTTTTTTTCCCTCAAACCAAACACATTGTTATTAGTGATGATCGAGCTAGAGTTCTAGACAATGCATCTACAAATACACCCGTAAGATGTATTTTATTAAAATTTTTCGTGATTATATAATACCTGCGCTTCTATATAATCATGTTATACAATAGCGGTTCACGTGACCTTAATTATTTTTTCACCTTGAGGATTAATGTGCAAATGGACAAGTATTCTCAAAAATATAAAATATAGAAGTTCTGTTAATTATTTGAGATGGATATTTTTTCTTAAAAAAAAAAAAGATTGTGGGAGCAGAGTATACCTCGATAAAATAAAAACACGTGCATGCATGAAATGTATGGTTTTGTGTTGTTTTACCAGAAATCCTTGTATCCTTCTGGCCAGATGCGACGA
This sequence comes from Annona squamosa, assembly GCA_035584095.1. Taxonomy (NCBI): domain Eukaryota; kingdom Viridiplantae; phylum Streptophyta; class Magnoliopsida; order Magnoliales; family Annonaceae; genus Annona; species Annona squamosa. Next base: position 6,058,146 of record JAXCLR010000105.1, read on the forward strand.
ACGGATTCTTCGGGGGACTGGACGATGGTAAATCCTTCCGCCCACATGTACTTGTTGAAGAATGAAGAGACGGGGGGGATGCCGTAGCCGGTCTGGTCGGCCCCGCGAATGCCCTTGAGCTTCTGCTCAACAGGGAGGGCGAAGAGGCGGCGGGACTCCTCCTCGAGGCGCTCCAGGACTGACTTGGCCACACCATGGTTGACGAGCTGGAACACTCCCCAGGTCTCGCAGGCACGGCCCAATTGGGCGACGACGTCGGGGTGGGTGAGGTCGATGACAGGGATGGAATCGTCGTTACTGACGGGGTAGTCGTTGGAACGAGGCCAGTGGTGGGAGTCGGGCACTTTCTGGAGGGAGTCGAACTCAATGTGCGACTCGCGGAGTGGTTTTGGGTAAGCTCCCAAAGCTTCGGAGAGGGTAGGCATGGTGGGTGGGTGGTTTGAAATAGAATGCGGGAGAGAAAGAGAGACAGATCAACGACAGGAGGAGCAGCCAGCGGGCGTTTGATTTGAAAAATCGAAACAAAACCACCATGTATATATATAGCTAGGATAGGGAGGAAGCAGCAGTACTTGTAAGATATTTTCCTTTGCTATCGTGCTATTTACAGCGTTAGAGAACAAAACTGGGTGCTTCAGCCTACGTAAGAAGCGTTATCTAAACCATTCAAAAATATTCTCGAAATGTAATGAATTAATTAGTTATTAAGATGTTTGATCATTCCATTCTTTCTCTTGTTCGATTAATGGAATTTTTTTAAAATTTAATTATAATTATTCTTAATTTCCAAGAATCTTCAGTGAATAACGGTGGAGCCCCTCGTAGTAAATAACGGTTTGGATTATATACGTACCAGGATCCAACGGCTAACAAGCCATCAAATTTTGTGTGGATGGTACTCACTAAAATTGATCCACCAAGTGATGTAATGATTGGAAACGTTTATGCTTCATTTTGAGCTTCTCCAACGAGATTTCATAAATTTTAAATAATACATTGTGTTTACTAGAAGAATAAAAATTATTGTCATGATATAATTATAATATATCGTGAAAGTAGAACTATTTGAGAAGGCATATAAATTAAATCTACCAAAATTCTTATTTCAAGTGGGATTCATTACACATTTATCTAAAATAATTTTAAATAACAGTGTAAAAAAATCTAACGGGATTTAGATTCATCAAATTAATTCGATCGGCCAAATGGATCATTTTGACCGTGTTTTGTGGAAAATTTCTCCCCACAGATGAGTCGTGGATGGCCATCCCATAATTGAATAATACCAACCTGTAATGGCAAGACCGATCTAAGTGATCTGAATTCTGAGAAATCAATTCATAACTTCGTACTATTGAAAATTATTCTTAGATTTTCCTTAGTAGAAGGTTGGCAAATCTATGATTAGTGGACTTGATCCACTGATTTAACTTGCAAAATCAAATTAAACCAAAGGCTGCCTGCCATAATCCAGCGCTACCGCTTCTATCGTTTCACTACCCAATCTTGGTGCCACTCAATAAAAAGGGAAGATACAGTTAAATGAACGAGGACCACGAAATCCGAAAAGGCATACGGAGCCGTCTGTTTCATGGGCCAGGTGCATCGGTACGTGCTTTCTTTGCTTCTGTATTTTGGTAATGGGGTGTTTCTATTTTGTATTTTGTCCTAAAGTAGGCCAGATTTTGGGGTGTTTCTATTTTGTATTTTATCCTAAATTAGCCCAGATTTTGAGGGTTTGATTTATAGATTCTCGAGTACCATAAGGGCTTAAAGATGTGTAGGATGATAAAGTCCGCAGCGTACATTCATGCATGATCTAATCAACGTGACCTTTTTTTTTTTTTTTTGATCGGTCTCAACGTGACCTCTGGGGGTTTTGGGAATTTGGGAGTTTTACAATGTTGCATATTTCTTGTTAGAGATATTGCCGTCAAGCTGGCAAATATATAAAAGTTTTCTTTTGATGAAGAGAAATAAAGAAATTAACTGCGTGCAAGGCTTACGTCTATTATCTATACATAGATGTATGCAAACAACAAATCCGCAGCATTCAATTAATATATAGATATACGCTATCAACTTATACATAAACAGTTTGATTTCATCAAAAAAAAAAAAAAAAAAAACACAGATTCATCAAAAGAAAAAAAAAAGAAGTTACACATAAACAGGAGGCCCATGCATTCCCCAGTATTCTTGTGCTCATTAATTAATAGGAAACCAGGTGTAATCCCTTAGGTTTTGTAATCTTTTTTTTTTCGCATTTTTTAAGCTCCAACTTATACATTGTAGTTAAAATTATTTATTCGTCTCAAATAAGAAAATCAAACTGATTAAACACTTTTATAATTTGTAATGTCAAAAATATAATTATAAATAACATGATGTATCCGCATTTAGTGTATGTTACATATATCTAGTTAAAATGATTTTCATATCGTACAAATCTCTGTGAAGAAGAATATGATAGATGACTTGTATTTCAAAAAAATGGAAGACTTAACGAGCTGCAAATTGCCGTGGATTTCATAGAAGAAAAGCCCTCAATTAATGATATCTTTACGTATTAAATATTTGCTTATCTCTCCATTATTATTTATTTCCCTTTGTAGATCCATTTGCCTATGCTTTCTTATTTCAAAAAATTTTTACAAAATTATCCTCCGTAAATTTAATTTTAATTTTGACAAAATATTTTTCACTAATGGAAATAATTTACAAATTTTCCTTTATAATCATCACTTTTTATTAGATTTTATGGGCCGCTCGTATGTGATCAGATTCATGTGATAATAATATCTTTAGGTTATAGCCTACTTAATCTTGATTGCAAGTAGATTAAATTTGATTAATAAAGCTTTAATTTCTAATAAAAATTTTAACAACGGTTATTAATTAATAAATATGGATTTCTTGCAGTTAATGAAGTTCTTAAGTGGGTTTTTAATAAAATAGTATAAGTTGTAAAATGGAAAAAAGATAAGAAGGTAGATGCAAATAAATGATCTCTTTTATCTTATATTTTCTATTTGATAACAGCAACGAGTCGTTGCCTTTTAATTAGATTGTAGAAATCCTATCTTAATCGAGTGGTGGTAGAACTTGTTGATTTTCAATGTATAGAACCGAATTAATTTTAATTGAATTGAAATGTCAGATTAACGTGTTACATGGAGAATAATTACAAAAGCCAAAAAATTAAAAAGCCCTGGCCCCACGATGCAAAAGCCTTTTAAGGATGATATGTTGGTGGGGTGTGCCACACTAGCGACTTGGTTGGCTGGGCGCTGGCCGTGCAGTGGATTTGGCTGGCTTTTTGGAGTCATGAGCATGTTCGCGTTAAAACGTACCTACAGAGTCGTCCGCGTCGCTCGCTCCCAGCCACAGCCCAAAAAACGGGTACTGCACTGCTGCTTCGGCGTGAGCTGGCGACACACGTACCGAAGTTTTTCGTGTACTTCCATAACAACTAAAATAAATAAATAAATTTCCATAAAAAAATAAATAATAAAAATATGATGTGATATTACAAAAATAATAGTTAAAACCAGAAAAAATAGAATAAAGGACAAAATAAATTGGATAATTATATGAAAAATATATACTATACTTATGATTAAAATATAGAAATAATATTAGTAGTTTCCTATTTATTGTAGATGCAAAAATGATATGATTCCAGTTTCCTATTTATCGTGCATCATCACTTATTTTATCCATTCTATACATAATGTATAATGAAATCGATATACCAGATGATGAGGCCTGAAGAAGGGACAGATGATCTTGCATCATCACTTTTTTTTTATATATAAATATGTTATGTGTATTTAATCTGTGAATCAAGTTTTATCAATTTTGAATATGTTTATATATTTTCTATTTTTAAAAAGGCACTATGGTAATTTATACAGGCAAAAAAACTATCACAATACACTTGTATTTAAAAATTAAAAAATATATAAATATATCCGAGATTAAATACATGATTATAAAAATTAAAAAAAAAGGTTTTGTGGCCTGCCAAAGTGCACCCCTCATTGATGATATATACACACACACAAGTTAAAAGTCGGTATCTTTGAGGAGCCTTATCAACGTAATTGATGCTAAATGGTTGTTAAAAAGAGGATTTTAAAAAGATGTACTTTAACCAGCCGAATTAAGCTCCATGGGCACGGACGTCCTCTATTAATGTCTCAATGAGGGTTCACCCTCACGTTGCCCTCATTTGTATAAAAGTATTAACACTTGATTTGTAATAATTAAATAGAAAAATTAAGGAATTATAAAAAGTATAATGCCAGAATGTAACAATAAAAAAGTAGGTGTACTTTAGAAAATAGGTAATTTCCTGACCCTAATACTCTATACACACTTATGTTAGCTATTTGATCATTTACTTGTTGACTAAATAAAGGTATTTTTAATTTAATTACGGACAAAAATGAGTTCGAAACAATTTACTATAGCATGTCTTAAACTTATATTTAAAATACTCTTTTGAAAATATTTACAGATTTGGAAATTTGGGGCTTTCACTTCAATACCGTGAATTATATCAAAGCTATTTTCCGTATAAATTATTTTCGGTTATTATAAATACATACATTTTTATTTTTTATTATTTAGAATATTCAAAATTTAAAGGTGATTTGTTTTGAGAAAAACCCAAAAATTATTTACAAAACAATGGGTGAATTTAAAAATGGTAATATTTTAACCTATCTTTATATATCGAAAATATAAAGATAGAAAATTTTAAAATATTTTAACCTATATATGTGGTGTACAATTAATTTCATGGCTGATTCTTACGCTAAAAAATAAAGGATTTATTAATTTACTTTTAGTTACAATTTTTCTATGAAAAGTAAAGAGACATGCATATCTATTACTATATAATACTTAGTATGTACTCTGTTCTCTAATCCTTTTATGATTTAAATGTATCTTTTTATATATTTATCTACTTATCATATAATTTTCTGTATTGTTATAATGATATCTCCAATAAACATCTATGATTTTGTCTTTTTTAAATGACCGATAAATTAGATCTTACCCATATGGCAGTACTACATAAGACCAAAAACCATAAATTATAAAAAAAATACTTAGATTTATTTGCATATGTATTAAAATATAATACTTTATAAGATTATTTAGCAAATATGAATAATGTTTGAGATTATGTCGATGTTGAAACTACAGTTTTAACATTAAGTTATATTGCCTTTAATTTTTACACAAATTATGTTTATGCCTATAATTTGAAACTTATTATAGATATGCCTATTAATTTTAATACATTTGTAATTATTCCTATGACAAGTGTCAATTTCTTAGTTTCTAAAAAATATTTTTTTTTATATGTCCAACCAATCATTGTGCGTATTAATATGAATTTGGTCAAAATACAAAAATCGTTTGATTGAGTACCTTAGTAGGCCCTAATTGTGGTTCAAATTAATTACTTATGGAAACCATATTGAATAAATACATACATGGTACTACAATTAATTAATTAATTACCCTAACTTGATCCACTTTTATATCTTTTTATTTTTTCATGGATATATATATATATATATATATATCTAAACAAGATCTTTTAACTACCTAAATTTTATTTTTTTGAATTTCAAAATAAAAATTAAATATTTTTCATGCATTGGATTTTATTTTTGAAACTCAATAAAATTGAAATAAAATTAAAAATGTGAATTTTCATATATAAAAAGTCTTTCTTGAGTACAATATTTATGAAAAAGAAAAATGAGTAAAGCTTGCGCAGGCATTTGGTGCATGCATTGATCGGGTTTGTGTCAACGAAGTTGGAGGAGATAGCCCTGAATACGTGGACGCCCATTGAAATTCTGTACATATGAACCACTGACCCGAAGGGTGTAGCGTACACGTAATCAAGATGCGTGGGAATTAGGATGGCCTAAAAAATCACATGGTGGTGTATATGGTTTTCCATGCAAGGCGTGGCCCAAAATCACGTGCATGATGGGTAAGGTTGTCCATATATGCAAACAACGTACTGTGGCCGTTTTCGAAAATGCCAAGCCCGTTACTACACAATGACACATCAGGTGCCAACATTATGTGGCCCATGCATTGTCCATACAATTAAAACGATGGCTCGAAATACGTGTGTGGCGATCAACGCGTGCTTGCTGCCTGTTCTTGCAAAATGAGTGGCCTAGATTAGTTTTGTTGCTAGAACTGAATTGCCCATGCATTTTCCTGTCGCCTAATAAAAAGTTGCTCGCTGAAAGCATAAATAATAAAATACCTTGCTACAGATTGATCATCCAAGAAATTTGCTTTATTTTTTTTTTTAACTCCGCAAAAAAAAACTAAAATTTTTTCCAAGGATTTATTACATGAAATTGATCCTAAATACTTAATGGTAAGTGTACTTAGTCAACCATGAAAAAAATTGTATTGTTGTAATTATATTCTTCATAGTTAGTATGCGAGCTTAATTATTGTTTATGTTACTTATACAATATGACATCTGATGTTACACTCAAATTTATTCACACGGTAGATGAAAATTCCATGGGAGATCAAAACCCCACCTCGAACTCTAGCATGATTCGAACACACGACAGGTTGGTGCATGAGCGGCGGTCATGACTAATCGGGCTAATGTCGGGTTAGCATGTGTGCTTAGTTATTGATTTTGTGGAAAAGCTGAAATGTAGGCAACCAACCGCTTTATTATGATTATCTATTATTGCTAGATGCAACTATGCCTATAATATATATACAAATATTTTGATGCGTGTAATTAAATTAAGGTTGTGATCTTGTCTTGCTGGTTGGAAATGAGAAGCAAAATTATGACTAGTTTGAAAATTCGTTTTTAAAAATTTAAAGTTTTTTTTTTATGAAACTGTTAATGTAAGTATATATATATATAATTCATAAACCAAATTTTATCCTTTTAAAGAAATATATATTTTTAAAATTTTGTGATTAGATATATTTTTAAATTTTAAATGTAGGGATAGTGTGGTGATTTTTAACAGGTTAAAAATGACTATAATAACGCTATATTTAAAATTTTAAAAATGATAAAACTTGATTTATGAATTATATATACCTAAATTAGCGGTTTCCACTGAAAAGGTAAAAAAAGAAAAAAATTTTGAAAATGGCTTTTATGGTTGTTGCCGACTGCAAGTCCCAAATGATCATCCAGCTGAATTAAAATAATATTCTTGGTTGGTAAATTATAGTGGCTAAGAATCAATTTTCTGATAGTATAAAATGAAGCACGCACATGCAACCAATGGCCCAATTAGTCATGTTGATGTGGCTGCCAATGCAAAGGCATGGCCTGAAAATCATCCGCAATACATATGATAAGATAGATGCATAACCCAGAACTGGCATGTGGCGATACATATTATTGCTACACGATGTAAATGGATGTCCCAAAATTAATTAGGCAGCCACACAACTTCACGAATACTGGCCATGCAAAAACCTGACTGTGACTGACTGGACAATACATTGCCATGACTTTAAAAATATATATATCAAAGCTATGCATACGAATTGTAATGCCCAGGTAATTAATTATTTATATTGCCCCTTAGCCGCCCAAAATTAATTACCGACGGCAATTAACGATTTTTTTGGGGGGAATATATTATCTATATTGGCCTTCAAATATTGATGATAGCTTGAGATGATGTCGAGTATTGGGGTTGAGCTGTAAGGCTCATGTGTATCAGCGTATCGTGTCCAATTAACTAAGTTGATAAGAAGGCGCACTGGAATAAGATAAAATAAAATAAAATAATGCGATGAATGGGGTAGGGTTAGGTTTAGAATATCCGGCCCATCGCATATAGATTTTCAATGGAGAGAGCTGGTGAAGAAGAAGATCTGACGCCACTCCAGACCCATATATTTTTTGTAGCGACGTTAATATCTTTTCAGTTAAAGACATTCTTTACGTGATGATGTAAGTATATAAATTATATGCGATGTTTGTGGGTAAATAGTAAATACTGATGTAATCTCTGTGGGTTGAGAATGCCGTCCTTAATTATGTCCGTGCCTATGTGACCACAATTTTGATTACAAGTTGCTACTTGCTCAAATCCTGGAATAATGCCGTAGAAGCATCCATATTCATATATACGTATGTATATTTATGCCCAAAACTTTTCAATCAACCTCTATTAGAAAAATAATAATAATAACAACTGGTGTTGCCTTAGTGGTACAGTCGTTTGCTTCATTTGCACAACTTATATAATGCACGTCCAATCAGTTTTCAGTCAAGAAGAATTTAAAAAAATCATGAGAGAAATACAGATTTACTTTGAATCTATGTTTCCGCGTGAGACATCCACGCAATCAACTATTATGCAATCTCATAGCATTATCTCTTTTATTTGCTAGCACCCAAAGAGAGCACAAACCACAACGATCAGAGACAAAAAGACTGCCATTGGATGTGTAATTCTTTAAAAATCTTTCTTATCTTTCCATCAAGCGCTTTCAAAGAACCTTCTTACACTCTTTCTGACTCATCATCATTTGCATATTACTTAAGTTTCTATGTTAGTGTGTTCAAGACTGGCTTAAATTGCGTACAAAATTTTGTGCATCAGACTTATTAACTAGAAGTTTTGTACATCTTATGAAATGCACATCCAATTTAGCATAGATTCAGTTTTCTAATCTCTTCATAAATTTAGCTTATGCAAACCTAAACTTATCTTCTTTTTTATGTTATAAAGTAAATGTATTAGGACCCAAGTGTGTTGCCCCACTCTGGCCTCATCCAGGTCGGCCCCTCTAGACTGGGTCTAAGCTACCTGTCATACTGGCTCCAAAAGTATTGTTCCAAGGCCTAGCCCAAGAATCAAGATCATAACCCCTACTGCAACTTACATCACTTGAACCCCAAACCTTGGTATTTGTTGGTTTCTAACACTACGCCTCTCACTAACTAAGCTGATCTTAATACTTGGGTTGGGCATTGGGACAATACATTTGGAGCCAATATGAGCTAGTAGCTTGGACCCGGTTTGGAAGGGCTGATCCGACCAAGATGAGGCCAAAGTGGGGCAAAAGGCTTGGGTCCTAATAAAAAAGCACCTTTTTGTTAGAACCATAGCCCATTACCCCACTCTGGCCACTCTAGGTTTGCCCCTCTAGGTTCACCCCTCTGAACCAAGTCCAAGTTACTAACTCATACTGGCCCCAAGATATTGTTTCAAGGTCTAGCCCGAGTATCAAGATCATAGCCTCTACTACAGTTGGCATTACTTGAACCTCAAACCTTAGTATTTGTCGGTTTCTAAAACCACGCCTCTCACCAACTGACAAAATGGTTTACTATGGAGTTTGATGGATGAATGATTTTGTGAAGGTTTCTTCCATCCTCCTTGAAAATTGATACTTTTAAAAGTTTTTTACGAGCTGCATTCAATTTTAGAATTTTTCTTTCAAGAGTTTTAATGTCTTTCTAGAGTGGATTTCTTCTTTTGTGCTTGTATTTTTTAATTTACATTGAAGAAATTTTCGCATAAATATATTTGCATGATTTCTCTCTTGTTTTTCACATTACTTTGTTAGCTAAGATTTCTTCTACCAATAAATGTGATGTATAGTGTGAAATTTTAAAAATAATTCAAGATTTGTACGATTTGTTCTACCAATGAATGTGATGTATGATGTGAAATTTAAAAATAATTCAAGATTTGTAGTACATTTTAGAGAATGGCTTATTAATGAAACAAATATATTAATGTCAAACAACATGCCTACATGTGAGTTCATCAAAGAATTAGAGAATTTGGTATATTGTTGTGGGATACTCTTTGAAATTAAATTAGATAATTAATGTTTATTTTTGAGTAATGAGATGTTGAAATTGAAGTTCATACATAATGCATAGTGGAAACATATTCCATGCATATTTCTCAACTTACATATTATGCCAATTAATTAAGAGCTACAAACATATAAAATTTCATCAAACGAAGGCCCATTTTTAATTAATTTTTAAAAAAAGTTGGGGTAACATTTATTATTTTTATAGCTGGAAATTTGCAAATATATTTGGTTATAATTACAAATATACTCATATAGTTTCAGAAATCACAAATAACTCAATATAGTTTGACTATAATTGCAAATATACTCTCGTCATAATGGCACAATTACTGCATTGCCACAATGTGGGTATATTTGCACAGATATGCAAATCACATGAGTATATTTGCAAAAACTAAATATATCTGCTTAATTTTTAAGATTGCAAATATACTAACGTAGTTTGATATCTTTGCAAATATACTTACACTATGATGATACAATAACAGCACCATATAGCTTAGCATATTCGTAATTATAGTCAAACCATATGCACATGAGTGTATTTGCAAAAACTAAATATATCTGCTTAATTTTTAAGATTGCAAATATACCAACATAGTTTGATATCTTTGCAAATATACCTACACCATGATGATACAATAACAACGCCATAATAGCATGGTATATTCGTAATTATAGTCAAACCATATAAAGATTATTTACAATTTCTAGACTATATATGTATATTCACAATTACGGTCAAATTAAGTGAGTGTATTTATAAATCACTCTTTGAACAGCACTATATCATATCAATCCATAGCCTAGCTTAGGGGTGGAAATTGTGGCAGGTCAACCCATAACCCACTATTGATCCACCATTTTTATTGGGTAAAATCAATATTTTTTTTCCCTTGTCATAGGAATGAGTTAGAAATTTTAACCCAAATTCAAACATAAGGTTGGGTGGGTCAACCATATCTCAACTCATCCCACTTATATTAATGTATTAAAAATTATAAGCATATGTTTAAATCATATTATTATTTTCTTTGAAAATTTTCACATTTTTTATAATTAATTATATCAACAATAGAATAATCAATCTATCCAAAACCCAATAACAATTAATAAGAGAAATTTACACGTATACATATAACTCTTACGTATAACTGTATATTAACCTATTTTAATAAAGTTATACTATATTTTCTCATCTTTTGTTTTTGTAATGATGTATTTTTATTAATTAATAAAATACTAATGCGTATAATATTTAAATTTAGCATAGATGTATCTTTATGTTTGATAGGTATATAAATTCTTAAAATCATCTTATTTAACCTGCATTTTTTACTTGACCCGTTGTCCCGAAACCGATCTGATATTAATCCAAAGCTTATCCCCTGACCTGGTACAAAAATAGGATCAAATAGAATTTTTAAAAAGTAAGGTCCAGGTTGAGCAAACCTTAACCCAATATGACTCGTCTTGATTCTGAGTTGGGCAAACTTTGACCTGATTGACCCTTCTTATTCCCACCCCTAGCCTTGCCTTGGCAATTGCCACCCATAATATATGTGTTGGCTTTATATATATATTTGGAATGTTTGTTTACTTCACAAACTTTTCAATCTAAAATTTTTTTACTGTCTAAAACTAATATATTTTTAATTAGTTATTCACTTTTTCCTATATAAATATCATTTTTGTACACAACTATTATATAACTAATATCTCTATTTTAACTTTATTTTCTTTACTCATCATTATTATCCTTATCATATTGCATTTTTTTAAAACTTTTATAAAACTTTTGGGAAACAATAAAACTTTTGGATGAAAAATTTTTAGTGTAAAAGTTTTTAAAATGAGAGAAAATAATATGATAGCATATGAGTAATAATAAGAAATAAAAAATAAAATTAAAATAAATAGATTAGTTGTATGAGTAGTTGTATAGAAATGATTAAAAAACAGAGTAATTTATATGAAAAGATATAAAAAAATAATTAAGAAATGAAGTAGATATGAACAATGAAAGTTTTAGTTGAAAAGTTTTATAAAATAACAAACACATGGCGAACATTTTTCTCAAAAATTTTATTATTTTCAAAACAGACCCTTCTACTAAAATGCAAATGGGGGTTTTAATTTCCACCGCCGTACAAGCTAGCGGTTACACTTGTACCGTTGAATACACAATCGAAAATTCGCACGCACGGCAGGGTGCAACTGGTAGTCGATATGAACATGAGACTGCCGCAATTGCAAATTGAAGGCAGTCTTCCCCTGATCATGAATTTCTCCACAACCTGCCCTGCCGACGCCTTTTTGCCGACACTTGGAAACCCAATACAACTGCATATCAATTCCCATTTCCCAGTCAATAATGTTGTTTATCACAATCTTTTCTCCAACTTGATGTGCAAATGGAACGTAATCATTTTTCCCAACACAAATCCATACAAAATGTCTGAATACGAACGGAAGGGTTGATGTCAAACACCTTTTCCATTGCAATTGCATGGAGATAATGCGTATTGGATGGCTACTGTTCTGATTTCACGACCCGTTGACTATACTTCTGCTCGCATTTCCGGCCGAATTTCTTAAAATCCGATAACTATCTCCAGTACAGATGCGAATCCCACGATGCTCCATCGTACCAAACAAGATTTCCAACTTAACATTTCCCAAGTAAGTCAACACTTGCATAGTAAATTAGTTTAATATTAATGTGGGCAAGTAAAGTCCCAGTTTTATTTTAAGCTGGAGTGATAATTTCTATTCCCACACAAAAATTTTAAGGAACGTTTGGCAAACATCAAAAATCTTTCAACTAAAACTTTTTAATCTTTACTATTATCCTAATAAAACTGGAGTGATCATTTCTATTCCCATAAAAAAAAATTTAAGGAGCTTTTGGCAAACATAAAAAATCTTTTAACTAAAATCTTTTAAGAAGGAGGGGGGGTGGTTGCGGTATAGAGAAGATGGTTTGGGAACAAAGTCTAGACACTCCACTTACATGCCCTGCCTAGACCATGTTGGAGAAATCAAACCAAAATGATGGAAGTCTATATACTACCACATGGAAAAGTCAATCCTAGTATTATGAAAGGATTTACTGATTTTAATCCTCACCTATTGTTTTATGGGAATCGTTTGTTACCCAAGTGGTTGGTATCATGAGGCTATCTAAAAATACCTAAGATCTAGGAGAGAAGGCACAAAAAATCGAAGCTGTCGGTCGTATGCACTCGGGTGCATTGAGGCTCAATGTACCTAGATACATATGACCCATTTTTTATTTTTTATTTTTTCGTAAAACTTTTAATCTAAGTTTATTTAACATATGTATCAATTTTTACTATTTTTATATATTTTTTGAAAATTTTAAAAATCAGTGGCATTTTTAATGACTCCATTCATATTTTCTATTTTGAAAATTAATGTGACTTTATTTAATTCATTGTATTAAAAACTATTGATATTATCATAAAAATCAATATTTGTTTATCATCATTATGGTTGGCCCTGTCTAGAAATATATAAAATTAGCATAATAAAATAGTTTGATGATAAATATTAATTTAAAAATTATTTTTCGGCATCTAAACCCTCTAATATATTATTGCTATGTGAATAAATAATTTTTTAAAATATTTTTACATTTTAATGTATGTGTGAATGTATTTAAGTATGTTTATAATTTATAAATTAATATATACTTTTAAGCAAATATAGGTTATACACTTTTTTTTGCGAATAGGTTATAGGCATCTTTGATTTAGATAAATAAATGATATTACTGTCACGTATAAAATGGATTTTCCATCAATCTTAAATATGGAAAAAACAAATAGTGTTACAATGAAATTATTATTACATAAATGTGGAACTCAAAGACGAATAAATGAAATATTCGTAATATTTTTATTCTTTTGATTAAAAATCTAAATGAGTTATAAATAATAGAAATTCATGAGATCATCCAAAAAGAAATTAAGTTCTATTTTAAAATTGAGGGTTGATATGGATTTTTGTTTATATATGGATAAAAGTATGGGTGAAAATTAGATCGGGATAGACCTACGAGGCTATGACCAACCTCTAAGCTAACCTTTTTTTTACCCGTAAAACCAACTTTTTTTTATGTATAGAAATGGATTAGAAATTTTGTTTCAAATTCATAAATAAGGTTGGGATGAATCGACAATTTCTCGATCCATCTCACGTATATTCATTTATTAAAAATTATAAGCATACTATAAAATTTCATTCTCATTTGCTTTCAAAATTCTCACATTATTATAATTAATTATATAAATAATATAAAAATCAATAAGACACATCTGCATATGTGTATATATATATATATAACTTTTATACATAATTGAAAATTTTCAACATTTAAGAAACACTTGCAAAAAATACTATTATTTTGAGGAAAATATTTTTAAAATGACAAAATCCATTCGAAATGAGGTAAATATATTTTGATAAAGTTATCATATATTTACTCATATTTTATTTTAGTGATAACATTTCTTTCTATTAATTAGTAAATTATTAAAGAATATAATATTTAAATTTAGCATAAATATATCTTTATATTTGATATTTGTATAAATTTTTAAAACTATTTTACTTATTTCATTTTCTACTTGGTCTGCTACTCCAAATGAACCTAAGACCAACTTGAAATTGATCCAAAATAAAAGTCAAACTGAACTTTGTTACAACTTAATATAAAAATAAGTTCAAATAATTTTTTTTTTTAAAAGTAGGATTATGGCTGAGGCTAATGTTTGAAAAAATAAAAAGGGCCACCGACTTTTCTTGACTGTAGATGGTCAAACAAATACGGCGGATAGAAATGGGGATACCAGGAATTAAAGGGTCGTTTTTTGGAAGGGAATGGCGGCAGAAAAGGACAAGGAGCAGAAGAAAACAAAAGAAAAACCAATGCCCTGTCACTGCGGGAGTTTAATATTCCAAGGTATGAAACTCCATTACTATATGAAAAGTAGACAGAACCCGAAACGGATTAGTGATTTTGATTTTTTATAATTCCAAGTGGCCCCTCAGAACTCAAAAAGCATACACACCACCACCACCACCACCCCG
>JAXCLR010000105.1:6073239-6085821 GCA_035584095.1 Annona squamosa
CACCACCCCGCTCCCCAAAAGAAAAAAGTACGTGGAATGATCCAGCCATGGATCGGGAGTGTTTTGGCCCATCAAAGTCCGCCATAACCGAGCATTGCCTAGAATCAACGCAGAAACCAAATATGAGCAAGGCAAACCCTGACTTTGCTAAAGATCATCAACTTCCCCCTTAATCCATGGTGGATGGCTCACCAGTCACCACATAAATGGTGGAATCTGGAATCAATTGATTGTGGGTGGGGCCCCACTTTCAGCCAAAGATCCATCTCTTACAGTTGGAGATCTCCAGTCACAGATTCTTGGCATTCATCTGTAATACATGAGGCCCCACTTCTCTCTCTCTCTCCCTCTCTCCCTCTCTCTCTCTCTCTCTCTCTCTGCTTACTGCCAGTCCCGAGCTGTCATTCTATGATCATCTTGGGGGATTGCAGATATGTGGATGATTTGAATTGCAAGTTGTTTCAGTAGTCTATTCCATCTAGTGTCTCCGCACCATTTGCGGATGGAATTGTTTACATGCTTGCCAAAGCATCGCAATTGGCAATGCCTGGCCATGATGCAATTATAGAAGGGTTGGAAAATGCGGAAAGATGGCCCACACCCACAACCTCCATCGAGCTGACTAGCCTGCCAATATGGCTTCCCAGGCCCAGAAAGGCGCCTCCTTTTGCTTGCCCTCAGCTGGTGGGTGTGTGCACTGCAATCAGCATCCTGAGCTAGGGCCGGCTTCATTTCAACTTGCCCACATGGTGGGATATGGAGCTGCTTTCTCCGGCCCCAGTCCCCATCCTATCTCTTAGATGAGGCTCTCCTGCTCCTGCAGGGGTTGACACATCCAATCCCAATCCCAATCCCAATGCTTCAATCTGCATGTCACGTCGTTCTGAGCGGAGGGTGTAAGCTGCATTGGATAATGATCATGACAGGGCACTTAGGGAGGCACTGAAGCTCTTGTTGTTGCAGTAAGATGGTCTTTTCTCATATGCTGCAATCAGCTCCGTACTTGCACCAGTTGCTCAGTGATGGAGTCGCCCCACATCCGAGCTCATGAAATGCAAAAGGGTGGGGTTTGTTCGGTATCCAATGCCTGCTCACATTTCTTCTGCTTCTTTAGCTGGTAGGGGTGAGCTTTTTTCTTGTTGTTCTTGTCATGAAGAATATGACAATGTCCGAGTTTTTTGCTCTTATCAGATTTAGATGTTGTCATATTTTACATTATTAATGATAAGACCACAAAGACATTACTCATATTACTTGGTTGATTGCTTTTCCTCACAGTTATGTGGGAAATAGCCTAAAAAGAGAAGTGAAAACAGAATGTCCACCGAAAATTATAGTGATAATTCCGAAAACAAAGAGTACTTCCATAATCATGATTTAAACAACATCATGCATGATATCAATTAGTTGTTAAGCATAATATCCCTAACGAAATTTGTTATGACATTGGCTCAAGCAAGTACCAGATTGTTCGTGAAATAACGTGTGTATATTTGTGGGAAGTGATTCAGCGGAAACGTTTCCCCACTTCCCCAAATTATAGCGATTCAGTGCACTGAGCCAGATGCATTTTAATTAATTTGAAATATACCATGAAAGACCAAGCTGAGCCTTACCGGTAGATAAGACTTTGCATAGCATAGAAAGAATATAGATGATTTTATTGATAAAAAATTGAAAATAGTAATTTGAAGTGCATGTTACATCCGTTTATTATTTTCACAAAGAATGCATCCTCTTTCCCCGGCAATCCATTGTCGAATGCCGAGCAATTCCAGGACTAATCAATCTAAACATGAGCTTCCAAGATGATGCATGCCTGGCAAATAAGCGGAGAAGAAGGTTCTAAATAAACAAGCCGGATATCCCATGTGCATCATTTGCTCTCCAGTGGTTTGGAAGCATGCCGACCGTGCCATACATGATTTGCTCTTGCAGGGTGAGTTAGGGCATGGAGTTTTTATACGGGACCCATTTTGGTATCCCCATTTTGCAATGGCATCTGGTCATATCCAAGTCCACAACAAAACAACAAAACAAAAAAAAACCGATACTTCTTCGATTCCGACATCTTTCCAAGCCCACCTTTGGTAATGGTATGTACTTCGCCAGTACAATTTCCTATACTCAATTAACTAATACCCAGTGGAACCGGCGATGCCCAAACCCAAGCTGAGAATTGGTCAAAATTCCCCATCCTTCTGAATCAGCTAGGGCATCACAAAATCCATTGCATTGCACATGTATGGTCAAAGCTGCCCAAAATACGAGACATTTTTCCAAAAAGAGTGTAGGCAACATCTGTTGAGTTAATGATTTTATAAGCTGAACACGTCCTTTCGATAATTTTCTCAATGATATATACATGCCAACTTCTACCCAAACAATCCACGCTTCAATTCGCAGGAGCCATTGGAGTGCAGGAAGAACAAGTCG
The DNA here is from genome assembly GCA_035584095.1 of Annona squamosa. Lineage (NCBI taxonomy): Eukaryota > Viridiplantae > Streptophyta > Magnoliopsida > Magnoliales > Annonaceae > Annona > Annona squamosa. The sequence goes on from JAXCLR010000105.1 coordinate 6,075,676, forward strand.
GCCCAGCAACCGCGCAACGAATTAATGCGCACAAGTAGAAAGTACGATAAAAGTAGGACCAATATTTATCCCTAAATAGAAACAAAAAAAAAAAACGTGAAACAGCAGAAGAACTTAACCGCTGGTTGCCTAACCCTTCTATTGAAACACTGCCCTCACAACAAGATATGCACAGTAACACTTGCACTTCAGCTTTCCGTCTGTTTATACTCGAAAACATTTCGAAGGAAATGCTTCCAACAGCCGCATTGAAAGCCATTGCCAAGACTCCAATTGACTTTTTTTTGCAGTATCTATCCTCCTCCTCCTCCAGGACTTCAGACTATTCTGCCCACTGCATTGCCTATTTGGCACTGTACTTCACATAATAATCAGCAAGTTCATAATAGCTGAATCTAACTTATGCTTCACCCATTTTAAATATTTGGGTTGGGGACAGACCCAACTTGTAGCCAGGCTGGCCAAAAAAAACAGTGTTTCTGACAGTCCATTGCTTTTTAGCCCTTTTTGGGTCTCTGTATGTGTTGCCTAGATCAGCCTATCTACTAGATATGGCAAACATGGCAGTGCTTATCTGATGAACAAATCTCACTTAAATGCATGAAGGCATCTGGCCTACCAGGTTAAAGGTTTAGATGATCACTGGGGATTGATGGATGTTTGCTTTGACTCACTCCTTGGTAAGAAGATTGAAATGAAACTAGCCCGCTTCGCTTTTCTTGCGAAAATTCAATGTTGTTGATGCCTGCTTCATTCTCACTACAGGGTGCATAGGCTTCTGGGCTCGGTTGTCGAACAGTAGAAGCTGGGGAATAAGTCATAGACCAAGACCCTCCACCAGATCCAGCCAAGGTCATTATTTCACCTGCCTGCAGTTAATATCAAAACGCTATCTTCATCATTGATTTCAATGTTTCAGAAACAATTAAGAGTCGCAATGGCCTCTTGATAAAGATAAAATGGATGTATTCTGCTTCTAACACCTTTGGGAAAAAGGAGTGTGATCTACGAATGATGTGCTAATTAATTAAATGAATGAAATCACTAAAAAACCTAGCTATACGCCAGAAAAAATTTCATTTTCACTCAGCTTTGTTATGGCCAAGTGGACTGCATAGTGCGTGTTGGTGACCCCAATTGATGATGTGGTGCCTGAAATCCTTGGGTTACAGCTGTCTAACTCAAAAGATATTGCTATCCTCAAAAGAATCATCAAACTGCTTCCTGAGGATGGGTCTGCAATTTGGTGGTTCATAATGGCAAAATATGTGTAAAAAGGAATACCCCAAAGTTTCAAATACAATAAATACTGCCCAGAACATACACATCCAAGGCTAAGAATCCAATAAGACCAAGAAATATGCAAGAGAGATTGGGTGCTTACAACCTAATGATCTGAAGACATTGTTCATTCAGAACGTAGTGTACAAGTGGTCCGACAGAGCATGTACAAGTGGTATGACAGAGCACCCACAAATTCAAACACACACTAACTGTCCTATTATTCAAAATTGCAACCATATACTAACGTTTATTTCCGGCCCCCTACTGATTGTTTTTCTTTTATCGTTCTTGTTAAAATGATAACACCTACCTTTGCAAGAAATTTCATAAGATGCATGCTGACATCCATGACATCATCCTCTGACAATTCAGTATGGGTGTATAAGTCCTTGAGACATGAATATGTTATCCCATGCACATCATCCAAGGCATTTCCTGGAAAAAAAGAGGAAATCATATGGATTTACTTGGGCCTATGCAAGTGGTGTCGATCAGTTTTTCACTCCATCTCACTAGTTAAATCTTTTAAAGTGCAGGCATTTTTGTGAATATAGAAAGGTATCAGAATCAAAACCACTGCAACCATAACAGACGCACAATGCGAGAAACGTAATGTGAAATCAAAATGGTTCTCGCACAATATTCATTAAAATACATTCTCTTGTTGATGTCTTTCTGTGCCAGAAACAATTGAAAACACATTTCATAAATTCACTGGGCCCATGGAAATCAAAATTGCTGAGGTAAGGAATGAAGGAAAAAGACTTCCTCCCCAGCAAAAGGCAAAATAGAAGAAAAACAGAAAAGACAGAGAAAATATGTTCCTCTGAATTAATGCACTTTGACCTTGTTTGGATGAACATCATCAAAAACATGTGCTTGCCCAGCATAAAATATGGTCATCTGCCGACTAGATGACGTTAAGAAACAGCGCCTGGAAAAATTTAACAGATAGTATACCATCAATTTTTTCAGCAGTTGGCTTTCACACCATGATCCAATCAAAAATAAGAAATTAAGCATAAGTAGCAGCATTTACCTTAGTGTATTGCCAGATTCTGCTCCAGAATTTTTATGGCTAACATTTGCCCTGCTGCTACTTGGCAACAATTCAGTTGCATTTCTTTGTGGCACTATACTGCTAACACCCATAGCATGCGGGATACTGGAATCTTTCTTACCTGTTCTAGAACCCTCATCTGCAGCAGGTGAAATACATGTACTAGCACCAGCAAGAGCTGTGTCACCATATTTCTTTAAATAAACTTTATCCATGTAGGGTCGGGATTTGTCAAGATGATAAGGATAGTGCACCAATGGACCAGCACTCACTGGAAGTGGAAGTGAATGTTCCTGATCAGAAACAACCGAGTCAGGCCTACTGGGCTGTTGTAGTATCACAGGGGCAGAAGTTTGTTTTGGTGGTTGCATAGATAAGCTCGCCCGATGGTCATGATCGTTTCTACCTTGCTCTCCACCAACCTCATTTTGGAACATCTACATTGCAACTACAATGCGTTAAATACAGGTAAAGCAATTGTTGCTAAGATATAAGGCCAACATATCAACAATATCTCCTGAAGGAATATGAGTTGTCCACAGCAACTGCAACCAATCGGAGACTCAAATGCCAAACAATCAATTCTATAATTTCAGTTAAGCTACCTTAACCAGATGAGAACTCTCAGCAGAATCCATTCCGATGAGACGCATCCTATCCCTTGATGAACTCATCAAACCAGAATCTGTGTTGCCCCTCTTTCTTCCAGAGAACATGTTGCTAAGCTGGGGTAGAGAGATATCACTCTTTGAACCATGAAGCTGAACCCCATGAAGATGGTCACCTGTTCGCCTTTTACAGTAAGAAACAGAGAAAAGATAGCAATTGCAAAAGGAAGGCTATTGAAAACCAATCCCATCAATCTCACCCAAACATATCTTAATTCTTAACCAATGCATAAAACGAAATTCCATTCGAAGAATGATTCAATACTTATGTAAGCACAGAAGCCTCATATTTACTGTTGACTTTTAAATTTTTGAACTATATTTTTTTAACCCAAACCATTGATCATGTTTAATGCATCCTATTTATCATGCCATCAAAGATAATTTTCATTGGAGACTTAAATCTTATAATTAAAAAAATAATATCTTTTGAGAGTTAATATGTAGTCACTAAAAATTTTAAGAAAATGTATATTATAGATATAATACAAAAAAGTTTGCTATGTATATAGTATTTGGAATTATAGTAAATAGATATACGGATAAACATGATAAATAATTTAGATTTTTCAAAAAATATTTTAAAATTAAAAAACAAAGGATAAGCTATCATGCCATCAAAGATAATTTTCATTGGAGACTTAAATCTTATAAAAAAAAATAGTATCTTTTGAGAGTGAATATGTAGCCAATAAATTTTGACAAAATGTATAGTATAGATATAATACAAAAAAGTTTGCAATGTATGTAGCATTTGGAATTATAGTAAATAGGTATATGGATAAACATGATAAATGATTTAGATTTTTTCAAAAAATATTTTAAAATTAAAAAACAAAGGGTAAGAGCGTAAGCCTCCATGTTTACATAAGTATTGAATCGTTCTTCAATTCAATATACCGATTTGGAGGGAGTAGATGGGAAACAAAACCATGTAACTGACATAACTAGGAAGAAACGCACGGGAAAAAGAAAAAGAAAACAAAGTTCTTAATAGCTAAAAAGAATTAAACCCAAATCGTTGAGCTTGGTTTTTAGGCAAACCTAGACGTGCTACAAAATAAAGCTAAAGAGAATGGAAAACCCAACAAAGAGAAAGGCAAGGGAAATTGAAAATTCAATTTAAGATAACAAGCAGTGAAAGACCCAAACCACCTAAAGAAGCACAACACAAAATCCCAAAATGAAAACAGACCTGAAGCTATATCAGAACTCGAGACAGGACCACGGGTAAGCGACGGTGCTCCGACGGAAACTGTCGCCGATGCCTCTGCAGCTTGGGCGTCTCCGAGACTTGCACTATCCCTGGCAACGAAAGCAGCAGAGTCCTCTGAGCTGATGCCCAAGAAATCATGGAAAGTCATGTTCCCCTCGTCTTTGCGGGTCATTAGTACGACCTTTGACGTCAAATGACGAGAGAAACAGCCTCATCACTTGAAAATCTATGAACATTTAGCTGCTCGACGTAAGGCCCAAACAAAACAAAGGCGGCTGAGACTTTCAGCAGCGAAGCTGGAAAGAGAATAGAGCTCTCCCTAACCCGTGAAAGAAAAACAAAAACGAAAAAAAAGGTCGAATTTTCGCTACAGTACCAGCATTTGCTTGGGGAGAAGCGGGAGGAAAGAGAAACGGTAGGGAGCTTGTGCGCCGGACATCGTGCGATCTAGATGACATCACACACGGACGTGCAAGTAGACGACCCAGATCCAAGCCGTTACGTTGTCCCCACGCATTTGTCAGATTCGATGCTCATGTATCGAAGCCGATGCTTTCAGGAGAATATATGCATACGAGAGCACTTCAGGTGCAGCGACAGCAGTGCAATTGCTCAAAAAAGGGGCCCTGAACATATTAAAATGCAATTAAATTTTATATAATTATTTATCTATATATAAATCATATTTTAGACGGTTTAAATATTGAAAAAATTCTTTTTAAAGTTGTTGTTTGAATCAAATTATATTATTACGTTGAATTTATACCATTTTTAAGATGAAGTCCATATATATATATCTGATTGGCATGAAAATTTATATGGTAATAGAATACATTATTCTAAATACAATAGGTGAAGTAAATTTTAATTTTATCATCATATGGAGCCTGTGGTGCTAAACCTGAATATATATCTCTCTCTATATATAGGAAAATATTCAGGTGCAGTGGCGCTGAAATGGCCCCACATGATGATAAAATCATAATCTATTTCACCCATTATATTTAGAATAATACATTCTATTACCGTATTAATTTTCATCCCAATCGAAAATGTGTGTGAACCTCATCTGAAAATAGTATAAATTCAACGTAATAAAATAGTTTGATGTAAATAACAACTTTAATGTATTTTTTCAACAAATAAACTATTTGCTATAAAATTTATATATAGATAAATAATTGTATAAAATTTTATTATATTTTAATATTTGTGGGGCCCATTTTTGGGCAAATGTACCATTGTTTCGGTGCAATGGTACTGCACCAGAACAGCTCCCATATATATATATAAGTTATATTCAAGTGCAGTGCCGCTGCACCATAATTACGGTGCAATGGGCCCCATATGATGATCAAATTATAATCTACTTCACCCATTATATTTAGAATAATGTATTCTATTACCATATTAATTTTCATCCCAATCAGATATGTATATGGACTTCATCTAAAAATAGTATAAATTTAACATAATAAAATAGTTTGATGTAAATAATAACTTTAAAGTGGTTTTGTCAACATGTAAACCATTTGCTATAAAATTTATATATAGATAAATGATTGTATAAAGTTTCATAAGGAGTGTTCCTGTTAGCCCGGGCTAAATAGATGTCCCACTTAGCCCACTTTAAAAAACCTATTTACAATAAATTTTTTACTTTTTTCTTCGTACACTTGTTTATCTAAGTGTATTTAACATATAAACCAAGTTTTACCATTTTTGAATATGTTTATCTATTTTTTAATATTTTTAAACATCTATGTATATATATGTATTTAAAATACTCTTATCTTTAAAAATCTAAAATATATATATACACACATATCCAAAAATGGTAAAATTTGATTTATATATTAAATACAGTTAGATAAACAAGCGTATAAAGAAAAAAGCAAAAAAAAATTATTTTAAATAAGATTTTTGGAGTAGGCTAAGTAAGATATTTACTTAGCTGGAACTAACAGAATATTCCTCAAGTTTCATTGCATTCTAATATGTGCACGTTCAATTTTTGGGCAAATGTACCGCTACAGCTGCACCAGAACAACCCCTCCTCTCTCTCTCTCTACATATATATGATCTAGTGCATGCAATTACACCGTACAGTCCACGCACTGTGGGCCTCACATGATCATGAATGAAAAATCCACCTTACTCATTGTATTTAGAATTATCCACTTTATTAGCATACTAATTTTCATCTAAATCCAAATGTATATGATTCTCATCTTAAAGTGGTGCAAAATCAACATACTAAAATAGTTTAATAAAAATATCAAATTTAAAATATTATTTTCAACATCTAAACTGTCTAAAGTATGATTTTTATATGAATAAATGATTGTATAAAATTTCATTGCAATCTAATATATGTGAAGCCCATTTATAGTGCAATCCATATTCAGGTGCAATGTCATTACATCATAACAGCACCGTAATTACGGTGTAGTGGCGCTAAAATGTGTCCCACATGATGATAAAATCAAAATCTACTCCTCCTATTGTATTTAAAATAATGCATTCTATTACCATATCAATTTTCGTGCCCATTAGATATGTGTACGGACCCCATCTAAAAACGGTATAAATTCAACATAATAAAATAATTTGATTTAAATAACAACTTTAAAGTGATTTTTCAACATTTAAACTGTCTAAAGTATGATTTATATATGAATAAATAATTATATAAAATTTCATTGCATTTTAATCTGTGTGAGACCCATTTATAAGACAACTACACCAGTTGTTCCAGTGCAGTGGCGCTGCACCGGAACAACTCTCTCTCTCTATATACATATATACATAGAATTTGTTTCTATGTAATCGGGTTATATAGAAGATGATTCATGTAACTCCTTCAAAATCTATGATTTTAATCTTTGATGAAAAATTTAATTTATTCATTATATTTTACATCATTTATTCATCTAAAGGATCAAGTTTATTCCCGGTCAAGTATGTTTATGGGTCACATTTGTTAGAAAATATATATATCCATGTGTAAATTATGAAAAATACTAAAATATTAAATTTAAAGTAATATTTTCGACATTAAATCGTCCAAATATTATTTCTATGTAAATAAATGATTCTATAAAGTATTATTACATTCTAATACATATGTAAATAAATCTAAGCATTTTACATAATTTACACATGAATATATATATATATATTTGAACAAATATGGCCCTTAAACATACTTGATTGAGATAAAACTTGTTCTCCTAGATAAATAAATGATGTTAAATATAATGAATAGATTGAATTTTCTATTAATGATCAAAATCTTATTTTTTGAAGAGGTTATATGGGTCCATATATATGAGAAATATTTAGGTGCAATTTCAATGCATCACAATTACGGTACAATTACCTCCAAATGGGCCCCATATGATCATAAAATTATAATTACTTCTCCCATTGTATTTAGAATTATATATTCTATTATCATACCAATTTTCATCCCAAATGGATATGTGCATGGACCCCATTTAAAAATGGTATAAATTCAACGTAATAAAATAGTTTAATGTAAATAACAACTTCAAAGTTATTTTTTCAACAAGTAAACCATATGTTATAAAATTTATATATGAATAAATATTTGTATAAAGTATCAATACATTTAAGTACATGTAGAGCTCATTTTACGCCAAATGCACCGCTAATTATGGTGAAACTTTATTACACAATAATGGCTCTCTCTCTATGTGTGTATGTGTGTTTATATGTATATATCCACTTCTATGTAACTGGGTTGCATAGAAGTGAACCCATATAACTCTTCAAAATTTAAGATTTTGATCTTTAATAAAAAAAATCTAATCTATTCATTGTATTTAACATTATTTGTTTATCTAAGGGATCAAGTTCCATTCCAATCAAGTACGTTTATGGGTCACATTTGTTAGAAAATATATATATTCATGTATAAATTATGAAAAATGCTAAAATATCAATTTTAAAATAGTATTTTTGACATCCAAGCCGTTCAAAATATCATTTCTTTGCAAATAAATAAGTCAATAAAGTATTATTACATTCTAATACATGTGTAAATATATCTAATTATTTTTCATAGTTTACACATGAATATATATATATATATTGAATGAATGTGGCCCATAAACATACTTGATTGGGATGAAACTTGATTTCGTAAATAAACAAATAATGTTAAATATAATAAATGAATTAGATTTTTCTTCGAAAATCAAAATCTTAGATTTTGAAGAGATTACATAGGTTCTCTTCTATGTAACACGGTTACATAAATTAGAGACCGATAATATATATATATATGAGAAATATTCAAGTGCAATCATCTCAAAACGGGCCCCATGTGATCATAAAATTATAATCTACTCAACTCATTGTATTTAGAATTATGTATTCTATCACCATACCAATTTTCATCCCAATTGGATATGTGTATAGACCTCATCTAAAAATGATACAAATTCAATATAACAAAATAGTTTGATGTAAATAACAACTTTAAAGTTATTTTTTCAACATGAAAACCATTTAGTATAAAATTTATATATGGATAAATGATTATATAAAGTATCAATACTAAGTATATATAGAACTCATTTTGGGTTAAATGCACCATTAATTATGATGCAATTTCAATGCAAAGGAAAGGTTCTCATATATATATATATATATATAGGGCTCTGCTTCTATGTTATCGGGTTACATAGAATCGGACCCATGTGACATCTTAAAAATCTAAGATTTTGATCTTTGATGGAAAATCTAATTCATTCATTGTATTTAATATCATTTGTTTATCTACGAAGTCAAGTTTCATCCAATCAAATATGTTTATGAGCGGCATTTGTTAGAAAATGTATATATTCATGTGTAAATTATGAAAAATGCTAAAATATTAATTTTAAAGTAGTATTTTCAACATCTAAACCATCCAAAATATTATTTCTATATGAATAAATGATTGTATAAAGTATTATTACATTCTAATACATGTGTAAATAGATCTAAGCGTTTTTCATAATTCACATATAAATATATTTTTTAAAAACAAATGTGGCCATTAAATATACTTGATTGAGATGAAACTTAGTCTAATAGATAAACAAATGATGTTAAATATAATAGATGGATTAAATTTTCTATTAATTATTAAAATCTTAAATTTTAAAAGTGTTATATGAGCCTGCTTCTATGTCACCCTATTACATAGAAGTGTGACCGTGTGTGTGTATATATTTGATACATCGAAGCTGATGCTTTCAGAGGAATACTCGGGAATACTGATCTTGTGATCTCTCGAGAGGGATGCGTGGTGCGGGCCTATTCTTCATGATGCAAGGACAAAAAAATTTCGTACTCCAGCAATATTCCTCCCTTACCAACTCGACTGTGGCCCATTCGCCCGTCGTGTGACGGCACGACGAAATACCGAAATTTTCCGTCAATGGTGTGGGCCCAGTTGGGCGGACTTGGGCGATGGCAGCCTGGACTCAGTGTTAGTAACTTACGGTGCACTCTTCCGGAACTTTCTCAGAAAGTGCATGCAGTATGTGCCAAGTTTACGTTGATTCGATATTATATCACCCCCTTACAAATGCTTTTAAAAGTATTGTATTGTATTTAACATCTCATATTTCATTCAAATTAAATAGAATATGTGCATGGGCTGCTTTTACTGAAAAATATATATAGTTACATTTCAATTAAGAAAAAATTTCAGACTTATTTACATATATATTATAATGTAATAATATTTTATAAAACCATTTATCAATGTAGCAATTTAAATTATAAAAAAATATTAGATATGTTTACATATATATTATAATGTAATAATAATTTATAAAATCATTTATTTACATGATAATGATATTTTAAATGGTTTAAATGTTAAAAATACAACCTTAAAA
>JAXCLR010000105.1:6085921-6099898 GCA_035584095.1 Annona squamosa
GATATTTTAAATGGTTTAAATGTTAAAAATACAACCTTAAAATTGATATTAATATTGAACTATTTTATTATATTAAGTTTACACATATCTTAGACGAATAAAAGAATTTTTATAATAACATAAATGATGTTGGGAAATATTTTTTAAATTTTGTGCTCTCCAGCGAAGCAAGTCGCCGTTTTCCCACGCCCTTTAGTCGGGGTGGGGCCGCGGAGGAATGGAAACGGATTAGAGGTGGAGCCAATGTTACAACTTACAAGCCAAGCCCTTTGTTTTTAACACGAGAGGGAACGAGAGGGAAATACAAGCAAAAAGGGAAGTGGCTACGTGCATCCGGTTCCAATCAACATTTCGGGGGAATGGCGTGTGAAAACTGAAGATTGTCTCGCCGACGAATTACTGGTGAGCTTTCCTGGAAATTGGAGGCAAGAAGCTAATCGCACTAGCGCATACGGTAGAACTGTTCGCGAAAACGAGCCATCGAATCCGTCGAGCATTTACTGGTCACTAATCACTCGAAAATCTTATTTACTAAGGGCTCAACTTCTATGTGATCAGTTCCCACAAGGCTTCCAATTTTATGAGACCTCTCTCGCATGCAATTCTCTCCATTCTTAATATTTTCATGATGGATAAAAAAATTTAATTCATCTATTATATTTAATATTATTTATATTGTTATGAAAATTCTTTCATTTTATATTAGTATTGATGTATATAACCCCCTATAAATGTGTAAAAATTCAACAAAATAAAATAATTCAATATTTAAATATTTATTTTAAATAATATTTTCAACATTTGAACAATCTAAAATATCATTACTGTGGAAATAAATGATTATATAAAGTATTATTGCATTATAATACATATGAGAATTTACTAATTTATATATAAATCTATTTTTTAACAAATTTGACCGACACACATATTTGATTGGAGTGAAATTTAATCTATTAACTAAATTAGTAATGTTAAATATAATGAATGGATCAAATCTTACATCAATCATTAACATATTTAAAATGAAGGAAGACTATGTGAAATCACTTATAAAAGTGAGAGAATATGATATGATGTAATATAGATAATGATGAAAATTAAAGAAAATAAATAAAATTGCTATATGAGGAACTATGTAAAAATAATTATAAAAAAATAGCTATAAAGAAATATTAAAAAATAATTAAAAATAGAATAGTTATAAAGAGTAGAAAGTTTTAATTAAAAAATTTTAATTTAAAAAGTGGTATTCATAGCGAAACATGAAAACAGTTAAACAAAAAAGTCTCTACTTACGCGCAACGTGGCGCGGGCCGTGGCTGGCCGCCTGGCCGACGACGTTGAAACTGGAAAATGGAAATCGTCCTCAGACGTCCTAACGCTAGACAGCCTACTACTAGCCGCCTGGCGGCTCGTGCTAGCTTTCTTAGCTGCACCGGGTGGCTGGTGGCTGGTAATGTGATTGTTATGGCTAGAAAAAGTTTTTTTTTGCCTAAATGTTACCAACAAGCGGTAAACTGATGCAAGAAATATATGCTCTTATTCGACCCTACTTATAATTGTGAAAAAAGCTTTGCATTCTGTGTTATTTGTGGAATTTCAGCAAAAGCAGTTCATTTCAATAATGAATCTTAAGTAGTCGTTTGTTTTCATAAAAGGAGACATTTTCGAAAATGAATAGATGTGAAGTACTCATTTGTTTTCATCTGGTGGCATATTAATCTTAAGCCTTGACATGAACGAGGTACAATATACATAGAATACGTGTGAATATATGCATCATTGGCTGTACAAATTTACTTGAACATTTAGTCATTATACCTAAAAAATACATCAGATACTACAAATTTCCCATTACCTACTGTAAAACTGAGTGTCCTACCTCCGCTGGAAGTTGAAAGATTTGATTGCGAAAGCAAAGATCACAGAAAATATCACGCAGAAAACAGCCACCATAATTCCGGCAATTCCAAGGAAATCATGGCGGAAGCCAAAATTTTTCCGAAGAAACTCTGCTGGGGTGGAGACACCCCCATCCCAGAGCTTCATGGGTCTGCCGTCATCACCATATTGAGATGTCAGAAGGCCATAAAGACTCCAGGCTATAGGGTTTGCCCAGTAATACCATCTCCACCATACAGGCAACCTCTGCATAGAACAGGGACGTTAGCCTGACAATTTAAAATGGAAGTTACCAACATCTTCCTATTTTTTATTCAGAAAAAAACTTCAAAGAAGACAGATAAGCAAATTGCAATGTTAGACACGTCAGATTTCTACGAAAGTAAACAGGATTAGGCTTTCTGGTACGAACTGGCATTTGATATATGAATGCACCATGACGATTGAAAACCGAGATGGTTGTGTAGAGTTTCACAAACTAAGTCGTGAACGATCTTTTTGAAATTTGGGGTTTTACTTTTATATCCACGGAGGAATCAACACAATTGCAGAGCTTTGAGGTTCATTTTGGTCATTAATGAACCCGTCTCAGCTCAGATAGGAAAATATGACAGCAAGTGCAGCTACGTTTCAATCAACCTGTTAACTACAATTAGATCATGTGATAGCCTCTGACTTCAGCATCAGCTTAGATGATGATACGATTGTTGTATTACTAAGGGACGGATTCCCAGAAGTCTCATTGCTGGTCACGAGCCACTATCTGCGCGCCAACACATCTAGCATCGTGAATCCTGATGGTGATTGTATTATTTGTACATCTAAACATACATATTCAGGTGTGATCCAGGATGCGCGTGTTATGGCCGTTCCCAACCTCATTATTATTTGGCCTCCAACAGTTGAAGAGTATAGATAAAACACAGAAGTCCATATCATTGCAGTCACAACCGACCCATGCCGGATTGGGTTTGCGTACTTAGTGGGCATGCCCAGCTGCTCCAAACCTTTGTTTGCAATGACTGCAGGAGATCAATTGTCATTGGGAAGAGGTAGGAAAACAGTTAACGACAACAAATGCAGTCAATATAAAACAAATTTAGCCAAAAACGATGCCCACCAATCGAAACAAAATGTATGAAGATCATTTGTAAAAAGACATGGCAGTGCGAGAAACAAAAATGAAACACAATCAGCTCTATAACATTCTCAGACCAAGAAAAGTACGAATCGTGCTCACTTTAGTGGTTCCTTACACCTAATTACACATAGGAGAGAGCATATATAAATTGATTAATCTGCTTTGGTTAACTGACTTGGACTGAGTGCAAAACATTGTGCCTTAAACACCACTTTTGAGAGAAACAAGCATCACCATTGCCATTACAAGTCAACAAGGAAAGCAATGACAGATTTGCATATTTGATCCACTGAATAACTGTGATTGATGCAAAAAATGAGAAAAATTATAGACAGTGAGAATGTGGAATTGTGCATACAATCAAACCCTGGAATGCCAAACAAGAATCACTAGAACTTGGCGAAACAATAAAGCATAGAGTGCCTAGTTCATTACCTTGTGCGGAATCATGAATCCACTGAAAAGGTTCCAAAGCATATAAAATGGGGCAGAAATTATTGGGGCCACATTATGATTCGGTGTCACTGCAGTCGTCATCATGCCAAAAAATGTGAAGTACAGCAATGTACCAAACATAAATAATAAGTACCAGATGAACTTTTCAACTGCCCATTCAAATGATGCCATGAAGTAGAACACGCTGCCATAAATTAGTGTCTGCGCAAACACGTAAGGGAGCTCAATCGCAACCTGTAGTGGAAGGGAAAAGGATGCAACATGACATACTTGAAAGTGGTGCGTAATTATGAATTAAGCACAATTTTCAGAAAAGTCAAACCTGTGCAAACGCAAATGGAAGAGCTGAGTACATGCCAGCAGCTCTCTCTCGATATGAAACAAACCTCTCAATGGAAACAACAGGTTGAACTGCGGTTGCATTGGTAATACCAATAAATAGGACGGCTGCATACATAGAGCCCATGGCATTCAGCACATCCTGTTGGATCTTCCTACAAAGGAATGAAGGCATAGTCAGCATATTTTTATAGAATGTTGCATGTGTTCTAGACACAGATAATCAAGAGAAAGATCTCTAGACTCAAAAAAATTAAAAATTAAAAAAGGCACTTGTGGCAAAGGACCGAAAAAACAACTTGAGAACTAACCTTTTAGAGCCAAATCTCCAACAGATTGTTCCAAACATCAGTGAAATAAAAGTTGTATAGAAGAAACGGACGGCAGTATATTGTGGGTTCCTCCAGTAAGACAGATTTTGCTTCCAAAGACAAGCAAGAAATTGACCGCCAACTGATTGGGAATACTTGGTTGGAAAACTCAAGTCTTTTGTGTCATTGTTTGGTTTGCTTAGCCTTTCAACCAATTCTCTATTCTGTCTGAAATAATCAAGGACATGCAGGTAAAAAGCTTTCTAGTGAAAAAAGCACCAACATTCAGCTAAAATAGAGCAATTCGCTAATTTAAAATTTTGAAAAACAGACAATAAAAAACAATGTAAAAAACTGCAACCGGTTCTTACAGGAAAAGACTTGATCTCAGGTAAACTTCGGCAAAATCCACATGAAGTCGACTTTCTTGGGCAAGAGAAGTGACTTCCAGCATCCATGCAGCTGGGTTTTGTCCAGGTCTAATCTTAGGCACGCCCTCAATTGCCTACATTTACAATGAAAGATCAATCCCCATTTTCCATCAACATGCTTTATTCACTAACCAACATGAATATCAATGATAACACCTATAGAATCCTGCTCTACTCATTTTCTTCCTTACAATGTAATTCCATTAGCAATAGAAAAATTTACGGGGCAATCTTTCATGATAAAAATTCACATAATTTAATTGATGAAGCCAATTAATAGGACCAACATAGAAACCCTGGGAGCTCTGTGCTGGGTTCCTGAGGCATGATATATTTTCTTTTATACTACCTCCCAGTTTGATTTCTACATAAGCGTTATGAGTTTCATTAATGATAAAAACCATCCAAGTTTTCTAATGGTGAAGCCCATGCTTAGCTAATCAACATCATTGGTTCAAGGGACCTGCAAATGGAAAAGGTCTTAAAAATCAACAGATAATGAAATTCTTGAAATATTCTTTTCAGTTTAGTGAGAATTGAGAACTTGCTAACAAGCAGTGAAACACCGCATTCAATTGAAAAGAAGCAACCACTTCAAAAAAAAAAAAAAAGCAACAAAATGATATGGCATATCTTTGGGCCTTGGTCCACTGAAAGTGAGATTCGTAAAACAAGTTAGCAATATAGATGATCAACTATGGGCCTCATTTGTCAGGATTCCAAGAACTACCTCTCATACTACTGAGAATGATATTACTCAACTGTAAAACATATGAAATAAAAACAAGATTACCTCGAAGTACTCAACAAGCTTGTGAGAGTTGGTACCCAGTGGACCAGCATAAATAAGCTGTCCTCCACGTTTCATGAACAGCAGCTGTGATGGAAAAGAAGAATCAACGAAGAAATTAACAAAATTTTAGAAATTTTTTCAAAAAATCTTTAAAATCAACTGAACATTATTTCAACAAGAAAAAGAAAAGCAAAAGGAAAGACCTCATCAAAAGATTCAAAAATGTCTATGCTCGGTTGATGGATAGTGCACACAATTGTCCGTCCTGTGTCAACTATATTCCTTACGGTTCTCATGACAATGGCTGCAGATCTAGCATCCAGTCCTGATGTGGGTTCATCCATAAAGACAATAGATGGATTAGCAACAAGCTCCACTGCAATTGTCAACCTCTTGCGCTGTTCTGTGGACAGCCCATCAATCCCTGGCAGCCCAACAAGGGCACCACTTAATGAAGTGAGCTCTACAAGTTCCATGACTTCTTCCACAAAAACCTGCAAATCCATGAAAAAACAAACATAAAATCTATGCCTAAGAAAAATGCTTAGATCTGTCTATCAATGGAGTATTACCCTTTGTGTTTCCAAGTCAACATCAGACGGTAACCGGAGCCATGCAGAATACAACAGTGATTCACGAACTGTCAAGCATGGAGAGTGGATATCGTTCTGCTCACAGTAGCCCGAGACTCTAGCAAAAGTTTCTTGGCTTTTGGGATAACCAGAGATTGTTATAGTCCCTTCTATTAGTCCACCAGTTTTCCTTCCAGCTAAAACATCCATAAGGGTAGTTTTCCCAGCACCACTAACTCCAACCAATGCTGTAAGGATACCAGGTCTAAATGCTCCAGTAACATCAACCAACAATTGCAAGCGATCTTCTAAGATGCCCTGCTGCTTCAGTTCCTGTTAACAACACTGTATAAGAAGGAAAACCCTAAAGCTTCTTGAAAGGATAAGACAATGAGGTGGCATTCAGGGTCATACCAAAGGCACATCTACATAATAGTTGATATTGCTGAAGCACATGGAAAGAGATTTAAAGGGAAGAACCATCCCCCTTTGTTCTTTGCCAGTAATCGCTGAAGCAATGGATAAAAAATAAATTATATCACAACTCAAAAATCAAAAAAATTAAATTAACAAAATAGAAGGAATCAGAAAATGCTCAATCGTGCTAACCTTTTAGTGAGTTTGAATGCATATAAGATCTGAGCTCAACAGAACATTTTTCTCCTTTTCTTCTCTGATCTCTTTCCTGAAGCTCTTCTTTAGATACCACTGCTTGTTGCTTTCCTAAAGCTGCATGGAATTGGTAAATGGTGTTACAGCTACTACGCTTATATTAAATGCTGTTTGGATCTCAAGTTCTGTAGAAAGATAAGCATAGCTTACGATTGAGGTAAGCCAAAGAGAATGTTAGGAGAGCATTGAATATGGCTGCATAACCAAGTAGAGCACCAACACCAATCCAATACCAGTAACTCTGTGGGAACATGCTGCGGGCTTTCAGTACAGCCTTACCCAATGACATATTCGCGTTGTTCCAAGCTGCCTGCAATAATAAATGAAGAATGAGGTAATCTGATATTTTACGTTCATGGATTCAGACAAGCGCATGGGGAAAAATGAATCATAATTAACAGTATAATGCTGCCTACATGAAGAATACAAGGAGTTCAATAAATAGTGAAGAGAAAGTATCTTAACCTTATCCCATGAATGCCCCAGAAATTCATTTACTGAAGCTGCATTTTGAGCATACATCAAAGGAGAAAACCAATAACCCCAAATCCACCAGTGTGGGATGCTATCTGTAACAATTGGAAAAGAAAAACGTATAAGAGAATAAATAAATAAACACAGAGTTTGCCATTTTGAAAATATGTCTATTAATAAAGTTGAGAATCAACCTCTGGAAAGAATATATCCTCCAAGAAACATGACAACCAACATAGCAAATGATCCGAAGGTGTTGGCAACTATCAAATTCCGACCCAAGGATGCCATGAGACGAAATAAAGCTAGAGACATCTGATGCAAGCAGAAAAATAACAGGAACTGACCAAGGAATCTGCAAATCGAGACAGCAAATTAATAAAGCACACTTCATGTTAAGCCCAAAATAGAATGGAAAAGGTCAATCTGTGTTACCTAGTTATTTGCGGGTCAAAGCCAATTACGTAGTAAGTAACCCCTACCCACATCCCAGACTCTATAAGAGATGTTGGAATACTCAAAATCCAAGCAGGAAGTGTGTAAATCCAGCATGGATAAAAGTGCAAGTCCCTATGTTTGTAAAGTATTGGCAGCTTTACTATCAACATGGAAAGTTCTGTAAACCCGTTAAATAAAATGATTACAGTTCCGAAATACAGAGCTCCAAGGTAGATTACTCCATCATCAACTGTGTCACGATGCATTCTTGTTCTGAAGAAAACTGTCATTGTGATCAATGAGACAAACAGTAGCTGCAAAAATATGGAGAGAACACATCAAACCAGCCCTTGGGAGATGAATTTTCCTGAAAATACCATACAGTTCCATATTGCCAATAACAACAGCATTCAAGATAAGGTGGGAGGGCCAACTGTGCAAATCTTTAACAAAGTTGAGAAGGAACAGAAATAAAGAAATAGAAGGAAAAAACAACTTGAACGTCTCTCTTGTCAATTATCATTGAACAAAGGCAAAATGACACCAGTATTCAATGTTCGACCAAACTCCAGACTAGCAAATCTGGCAGGCATGAACTCAAGGAAATTCCCTCTTCCAGCATGATGAATAAATTTTCACTGATTTCAACAAATAGAATCAAAAAGCCTACCTGGATGAATTTGAAGACATAGATGAACAAATTACGCTTTATCAAGAGCAGCTGCCAGGAGAAACTAGTCTTTAAAAGCTCTGCTCTTCGTATACCATAACTAGAAGTTGACAGGGCAGCAGGATGATTATAATTCCTGTCAAATGGAATAGCTAACTCCTCCGACAATCTTTTACCAACATGAAATGAACGAAAAGCTTCAGCAAACTTCGTCACTGGTATATATTCGTAAGGGCAGTCATGAACAGACCAATACTGCTGCTGATCTTTCTTGGATATAACCTGCAATAACAAAGGAGAAGAAAGGAAAATGATGAAATATTAATATTAATAACATTATCATTAATTGAACAAGAAACTTCACAACAACAAGATCTGATTGTATACTTCTTGCAGAAAATCTGCCACATTTTTCCGTTCTTGACACCTAAATCCCATGAATGCAAAGAAGTCGAGAGCAGCATCACGAGGTCCCTGGTAGACAATCTGGCCTTCAGATAGTAGAATAATGTCATCAAATAACTCATATGTTTCAGGAGCTGGTTGCAGCAAGGATATCACAGTTGTGCCATCCAGTGCACGAGTTGAATGCCTCAGATACTTGATGATTTGATGTGTTGTGGCACTGTCAAGCCCAGTTGAGATCTCATCCATAAACAGCACCCTAGCTGGACCAACTAACAATTCACCTGCCAGGATGTACAAACCACGACTTTAATACTTCAGTAATTTCCTAAACTACAACATAAATAATGACAATAGATTTTAAGTACATCCACACCTGAAGTCAGACGCTTCTTCTGTCCCCCAGAGATCCCTTTAAGCATTTCATCTCCTACTAATGTATCAGCACAGATATCCAACCCTAAAATCTTTGATTGGTAAAATTTAGTATTTCAGAACCGAATAATCTTTATTTAGTAAAATTCAATGTTCCAGAAGAATTTCTGGATATAAAGTACAGAAATAGGTGCATGCAACATTCAAAGAAAGTTCAGCTCATTGTTACATTTTTATATTTTCATTTCCTTCTGGAATAGCAGAAGTCACCAGAAGGCTGAAAGATAAAAAAGGTAATAAACATCAATCAACTGCGAGCAAACCTTGCTAAAGAGACGTGGCCCTCCTACAGTCTCAAAATTCTGGCTTTCAATCAACAGGACCATCCATTCAGCAAGCAAAATATAAGTTATTCTTGTATGCATTTCCGGCACAAGAAACACAACAAAATGAATTGTGCCAATAAGCACAAAAAAGTCAAGATTTTAGAATTGAGAACTTATCAACAATCAGATAACCCTACTGATGCTCTTCAAGTCCTCAAATTCGTTGACAAGGAGTGTTTACAGTAGAAATTTTCATCATTAAAAATATATAATTATATAGAGTTGGCACACTATAATAGAATCCCTAGATTTTCAAATCTTCTTGAGTTTCCCGAGTCATATTGACTGGGTTAAACATGTCTTGGGTGCATCTGGACCAAGAAGTCACTAAAAAGGGCTCAACCAGCACTAAAAGCTCCCACATACATTGCAGGGTCGAAGGAAAGGGCAGTCCTGTATGCATTCTTAACCTAATTTTGCTACATATATGGCAAATGAGAACAAAAAGCTAGACTGATGAACTGACAGCAAGCTTCCATAACCAGTATTAACAAAACCATCAACGAAAAAACATATACGACTAATCCAAATTTAAATACCTTCATTACATACTCCACAACGAGGCTTGTTCTTTCTCCCCCCAAAGCTAATGCCTGGAAGATGGAAGTAAATCAACAGTAGATAATTTTCAAGCATCAAAGTCATGCCAAAAGAGTTCAATTATCAAGTACCTTCATGAATATATCAAGATCTTCATCAGGTTTAATCCCAGCATTCTTCTCTCTTCTTGAAAGTTCCATTAGCATATCTACAAAATAAAAGTCAAGCTCCCGTACGAAGATGACAAAAAAATTAGCATAACGATAGATCCACATATGTCAGTTACCCACCATACTTGGATCCAACACCTTGGCAACGCCCTGAAAACTCAAGAGTTTCCCTCACCGTCATCTCAGGCACATGCCAGTCTTGCTGACTGACATAAGCTGAAGTCCTCTGAGGAACAAACTCGTTCATCCGATGTCCATTATAGGTAATGCTCCCAGATGTCTGTAATGAATTCCAATAACAAGAAGATGTCAGAAAAAATCAGAGACGTCCCATGCTAACAATAGCACCGAGAACATGGCAACTTTCACAATCATTACGTCTGATTTAACTATGACCAGAAGAATGGAAACAAAAGAGGTTTCAAAGAAAGTTTACCAAAAGGAGGTGGTTTCTGTTCTAATGCCACTACTGCCCAACCTCAGAAACAAGCATGCAGCTTACAGAAAGTAGTATAGCCAACAAATCAAATCGATGTACCTGCAAACCAGGACCAATGCGTCCAGCCAGAGCCAATAGCAAGGTCGACTTTCCAGAACTCGGAGGACCCAACAGCAGCGTCAATCTGCAGAAGCACCAGAAGAAGTCCAAATCAAGAAAACTAGCCACTTGGATCTACAAGAAGAATTCCTTACCGACGCACCTTGAAGGCCTAATAATGCCGCTAATACTAGTCAATATCGATAGCCGTTTTCTCCTGCCAGGGAACATTCTGAGCTGCCTCAAGAAGGCCTTGCCAAAATAAGACACTTCAGTCAGTCAAACTGGGAGAAGCCAAAAAAAATATCAAATAAATAAAACAAGACATATCAGGGAGCACTTGATCCCACCTCGGTCATATTGAAAATGAAGTTGGGAATTGTAGGCAGTGCTCTGCTTCCTACATGCACGAATGCTTCTACGTTCAGATGCTCAAATCGGACCTCTATCTTTGGGAATTCCAGGTTTACTCTACAATAGCATAGCAAAAGAAAAAATTCGTTATCAACATCCACTAACAACCATCATATGCAGCAATAGCATCTGTTTGAAAAATGAAAATAAATAAAATAAAAATAAGCATGAGAATTGATCCATGGCAGAGTCCAAAAGCACATGGATGACAAATCAATCCCGAGAATGGGAAACAAAGCTCTGAAAAATATACAGCAGTGAAACAAATATCGTTTGTGTAAAACATTCAAAACGAGTGTACAATCAATTACATGGAAATGGAAAATAAACACTTGCTGGGACAGCGAAGCTGCATTAAATAAACTAAAGATTGGAGTGCCAAAACGCACATCTACAGGTTTTATAATTAATTTTCAACGACGCGGATAAGCCTAAGCATTGCTCGAGAAATTCAGCAGTAAATCACTGGGAGTGCACTAACAAAGAAGATTAACTGTTAGGAAAATCAATCGTAACCGTTCATTACTAATAAAAGACGGATCGAACAGCTAAAATCATGAAACCAGAGCGCTCGTCCGGGAATACAGATTCATCCGTCCCCGATTCCACCTTCTCTCACAAAGGCCCGAATGGCGAGATTTTTTGCTCCGAATTGTATTAATGAAAGCATGGTTCGGGTCATGACTAGGCATCCTGCTGTGTAAGAAAAACTTAAGAGTCTGGACTATAAATTCGTATGAACGAAAACTCCAATTCACTGCGCCATCGCCAGTAATTTTCGAACAGAGTAGAAGGTAGAGAGAGTAAGAAAGAGCGAGGAGCAGCAGCGGTAGCAACAAATGAGAAGCAAGCTGAAAATTCGAAGTGAAAATAGACAAAAGATTACGCGTCGAATCTCTTGCGCATCCGGCCGAAGATCTGCTCGACGTCTTCATCCACGGCATTGACGAGGCGATCGAGTATGAGCTTCCGTTCCTCCAACTCCAGACCCTCCACCACGATCTCCGAGCGATCTCCAACCATATTGCGGAAGATCCCTCGGCGGACCCGGTCGTACGTCGGGAGCCGCTCCAGCGCTGCCCAGCGCAGCGCCTCCTCATCGTCTTCGGTTTCCCTGTACGAGCTCGACCGAGAGAAAACGTTCTCGGAAGATGCCCACATTCCGCAACAGAAGAGACGAAACAGCAGGGAAAAGCCGGAACGTAGCAGTAGTAGCTGGAGGAGGAGGAGAAGAAGAGGGGAGAGAAAATAAAGGGAGAGAAGATGGTGATGGCATTTTATGCGGGTCTGAGTCCGACGACTTTGATTGCAGTGGCAAGGGTTGTTGAGAAGCGCATTAATGGCGGAGAGAGAGAGAGAGGGGGGGGTGGGCGCTTCCTACTTCTTATAGAGCAGCTATCGCTAATTGCAGAGTTCTTGGTTTAACGAGAGTATTCTGGTTGTTTTTGTTTTTTTTTTTTTTTTTTTGTAGTTTTGAAAGCTTGGAGGGAAGGATTAAGAAAGACGGCGTCGGGGGGAAGCAAAATATGTAACCTGGTCCAAGGATGTACGATCAGTTATACACATGCAGTCCTATGCAGTAACGTCGTTGGTAGCTCTCCGATTTGTTCGTTTTCTCAAAATAAATTATGATAAAAAAAATTTTCAATGGTACCGCTTCTGTCAAAATCATTTTCTACGCAACTTTTCCTTATTTATAATTTCGTTAGACGATGAAAAATTCATTTCATCCACGGTATTTAGTATTATTTATAGTATATTAAAAAAATTATTTATTTAATATCATTGTGTACTGATACCATTACAAATCAATGTAATAAAATAATTTAATATTAATATTAATTTTAAAATTATATTTTCAATATCTAAATCGTCTAAAATATTGTTTTTATGTAAATAAATGATTTTATAAAATATTATTATATTCTAATACATATATAAATGAATCTAAGTGTTTTTTATAATTTATACATAAATATATATTTTTTAACAAATGTAACTCATAAATATAATTTATCAGGATAAAATTTGATCTCCTAAGTAAACAAATAATATTAAATATAATAAATAAATAAGTAAACAAATAATATTAAATATAATAAATAAATGAATTGATTGAATTTTCTATTAAATATCAAAATCTTAAAAACTAAAAGATTACGTAGCCCAAATTCGAATATGAAGCGTCCAGCATCATCATCTTTATTTGTAAGAGAAAATATTTGTTTTAAGGTTTTATTTCCCGAGTTCGCATCATATTCCTCTTGGTTGTCTTCTTGTGCATAATGCTGTTATTACTATTCCAGTATTCCGGCTGTGAGAAAGTCAAATTGATGGAGGGTTTTTTTTTCTCATGGAATTTCATGAGATCATAAGCATATTGTCTTGTGTTATTCATCACCTAAATCAGTAACAATGTAATTTTATTTATTACAAGAGTAAAAATAAAGACACAAAAGTAGACTAGATTTTTTTTTTTTTGAAGACTAGTAGACTAGATTATTATTATGTCGTGAACTCTTATTTTTGGAAGTACGTAGGGAACTATGGAAGTACGTATGCCACTCTACTGTATAATTTTGGATTCAAAACCTCAATTGTATATACCAATGTTGTTAGAATCGAACCAGTAAAGTAAAGGAACTGTTATAGTTCAAACGGGTGACGTCAGCATGACATATTTATAATGTCATGAATATTATATTTTTTAAAAATTTAAATAAATATATCGATAAAATTATATTTTTATAAATCCTTTAAGGACCACGATATAAGTACAAAACATGAAGAAAAAAAATTAATAATTAAAATACTTATAATAATATAAAAATTAAAAATATCTCCTATGTTCAGCAAAAAATAAAAATTACAAGTCTATAAACCATTAAATTTAGATATCATTTAATTAATTATAATATTTTATTAATTATATTATAGTTTTTATTTA
>JAXCLR010000105.1:6099998-6119613 GCA_035584095.1 Annona squamosa
ATTAATTATGTGAAGAATTTTGTGCTATATAATTAATTATGAGAGTGATATTAATTACATGAGTTGCATATTATTTTTTATGATTAATTAGAATAAAATGATTACATGAAGTATTTTTTAAGGCCCGAAATTTCTTAAAATTTTGAAGATTTGGGAGTCAATAATCCTCAATCTTATAGAGATTTTTTTTTATAATTACGTAAGATTTTAGGATTATTTCATGACATAATTAAATATTATAGGATTGTTTAATGACATAATCGAATCATTGATAATTTGATATTATAAGAGACACACGCAAAAAATTAGGCAGAAAAAATTATGTATTAATGATTTAATGTACGCTTAAATAAAAATGGCTAAATAATATATATTATTTGCTGTTTTGTTGTTGCTGCTTGGCGAGACGGCGACGGTGAGGCGGCGACGGCGAGAGGCAGGCATGATGAGGAGGAGGCAGGTTGCGATGCAGACTGTGCGGGAGCGGGTTGGAGCTCAGAAGAGGTTTGCGAGGCGTTGGGCTTCAATTTTGGTCCAGAAAGGGATTGGAGACCGGCAAATAAACTCTCACCGGAGCTTGTGGAGAAGATAAGTATGCCGGCGGAGTACGTGTCCCGCGGAAAGAGGATTTCTGATGAAAGGTAAACCAAATACCGGAAGTGCAATTTTTTAATTTTAAGCGGGGCAGCGTGGGCGGGCTCGCGTGCCTGCGCTGAGGACGAGGCGCTACGAGCGAGCAGGCGAGGTGGTTTGTCTGACCGATCGAACCCGATTGGACCGGCCTTTCCGGTTCAACCACCGGTTCGCCGGTTCGGACGGTTTTCATATATGAACAGAACCGTACCTAATTGAATTGGAAACTGGACCAGTTCCCGGTTGGACCGGCCAATCCGATCCGGTCCAGTTCTAACAACACTGGCATATACTCGCAATTGATAATCTCAACGGTAGCTCAATGATATACCATGTAGGTTGAGTAAGTACGATCTCTGCTCCAAGTGCCGCCGGTGACGTGAGTCTCCATTGTAATTTAATATATAATAAAAAGTAATAATAATCTCACGGGTATTTTGTGATGATAATGATTCCCGTGATTACTAAGTGATAATTTTATATATTTTTGTTTTTTATTTTTCTTCGTTTTTATGGAAACCCTTTTTATTTAGTTCCAGAGTATAACTTGAGTTGGATAAATCACCATTAGCATTTACCCTAATCTTACCCTATTTTAAAAAAAAATTCTATCTTACTTTATTTTACTTTAGGTTTAAGAAAATTTTATACGATATTTTAAAATTATAATTTCATTATAATTTTTTTTTAAATTCCATAATCAATATGATAATAATATAATATTCAAATATATTTATTCAATATACTAAGTAATAAATAAAATTAAACAATTATCTATATATTTAAAGGATATATTTTATAGCTTTAAATCTACAGCATATTTCATAAAAGGAATATTAAAATATATACGATTTTAATTAGTAAAACCTTAAAACCTACCTTACCTTATTAGTGAAAAATAAGAATCCAGTAGACATTTGGAGCATCCAATTTCGTAGCACTGCTAATCAGTTGAATGCGGAGCTATCAAAAATGAATTTTGTATATATCACACTTACTTTAAAATATATATTATAAAAATAGTTAAATCTATTGATATATGTACGAAAATTCTCAAATATACTAACGAATTTATATACTCACATATTTTTAAAAATTCTTCTAATGCCTTTTAAATTTTCTGAAAATTCCTGTCATAGTTATGGTAGAGCAACACCGAGATACTGGCTGCTATTTGCACCGTATATATTAAAATTGTTCAATCATATTTCAGAATACTTAATTAGCTAAGAACATGTTTATATTATTTATAAAAATTTTCGTAGGTTACAAAATGCTAATTGTTAAGTGATTTTGATTTTTAGACTATCAGAATTTTTATTGTCTACACTTTTAGCAAGATATGTGTTTTTAAATATCATGAACAAATTAGATTTAATAGATTAATGCATTAGTTCATTAAACCTCGTTGGATCTGAGTTTTATAAGAGCATTGTTTAAAAAACATGTAATTCTCTCATCATAAAAAAAAAGTGCAATCAGTAACCCTGAGGACCTGAACCAGGGCCCAACGAAGTCTGTTGATTACAATCTCGTCGTTAAAATATTTTAAGGACCAGGTTGGTTTAAGAATTAAGGCCGCTGAAGTGGGCCATTCCTATTAATGCTCACCAAAAATCTTCTCTTGACAGAAATCATATGGATGAGAAATATACAGGATTATGATCAATCTCCTCTAAGCCCATAGGCGGTTTCTTAATTATTCTTAACTTTTCGCAAAAAATCCGCTTAAGTATATTTAATTCACATCAAAGTCTATAATTTGCACACATGTATACGTTCTTTCTGAATTTTAAAAACCAGCCGTTTGAGGGGTATATATGTAATTTTATTACAAAACAGTCGATTTTTAAAATTCAAAAATATATATACGGATATTCAAAAATATAAAATTTAGTACTGGAATAAAATACATTTGGATTCGCATTTTAATTAAAAGAATTTTAAAATATATAAATACATGGGGCTAACTTTAGTCCAGTCAGCTGGGGCAGAGAGGTAAAAGGAACTTCACCAAAGATATATACATAAAAATAATAGAAATCGGGACCATCCAACAAGTAGGCCATGCCGTGCAACCGCATTTAAAATTTATTTCTGTCACTTCCATTCCACCCACCATCCGCCCTCGAGATCATTAACAACTAAATTTTTCCCGCGTAGGGTGGGAGAAGGAGGGGTGCACCTCACGTCGTGTATTTCTGGCAGTGGTCGAATTTATCCTCACCTTGTTTTTGAAAAATTCTTACTTTTATACGACTTTTAGGTCCAGTTGGTTAAATGCCTATTCTATTCTATATTTTCAAGGTTAGACAGGTTTCGGTTTGTTTCTAAATTTGTCATTTAATAGTATTTTTAAAAACTATAAGTTAATTATAAATCATATTTAAAACTTATAATTAACATAACAATGTAATTTTAAATGAGTTTAATAAAAATGTACCAAATTTTAGATAAATTAATAAAATATATAAAATATTTTTCTAAATTCGATGCAGTTACAGACTTCCGGTAACCCAAACTCAGAGGTACTCGTAAGTTAGAATCTATCTTATAATAATTGAATAATATATTTCTAATTAGAACTCATTCTACTTTATAGGTAAAAAAAAAAAAAAAACGAATATACCTTGCTTATTTTAGGATACAAGTTGCACCCTTACCCACGGGTCTTAACCGAGAAGTCAAATACTGAAAAATAAGTTAGGTTCTGATTTAGATACGTTCCAACCGTAAGTGCATCATGTGTAGTTGTAAAATACAAGGATGAATATCACATTCCGCGGCCCATAAAATCAACAGAAAATATGCATTTTTTATGTTTATTTTTGTAGATGTCTGGGTTCATATAAAATACACTTCTTTGAAATTGGTTAATTTTTTAAATTCATTTAATTTTTTTGGAATTTTGAAAATTAAAAAGAGCATAAGTATATGCGTACATGTACCAACGCTTTTTATTTGCAAGGTGTGTTAGGATAAAATAAAAAAAATTAAACTAAGTGTGTTTAGGAAATGGTAAAACTTTGCATGAAAAAATTTTTGGTTAAAAATTTTCGAAATGGTGAAAAATTATATGATATAATAGGAATAATAATAAAGAATAAATATAATAAAGTTAAAATAAATAGATTAGTTAGATATGTAATTATGTAGAAACGATCGAAAATATAGTAGTCATATATGAATATATAAAAAAATAATTAAAAAATAAAATAGCTATAGAGAATGAAAAATTTTAAAATAAATATTTTTAGTTTTAAAAGTTTTATTGTTCAACAAACACATTTTAAAAGTTTTAACTCTCTACAACTATTATATTTTTAATTATTTATTTACATATTCCTATATAACTATTCTATTTTTCAATTATTTTTACATAATTATCTATACAATTAACCTATCTATTTGAATTTTATTCTTTTTACTCTTCATCGTTACCCATATCATATTATTTTACACAATTTTAAAAACTTTTACTCTTCATCTAGAAGTTTTATTATTTTCTAAATACACTTAGGTTCTAACTAATTCAAAAAAGTTCAAATGCTACCGTGGGTAAGATATAAGTAAGGTCTACACTTTTATAAAAATAGCAATAACTTTTAAAAAAACATTTACGTGACCTTGACTATGTTTGCAATAAATTACAAAAATCCAGTCAAAATTGAACTTTCAAGGTGTATTTTTTCATTTTTCAAAAACCTCTAGTCAAATGGCAATACGCAATTTTTTCGAATTAGAAACGAATATATATAACCAATAATCATGGTAAATTTGCATTCTCGGGTGGCTGTAAATGCAAGTAAATAATCATGGTTTCAAACATCTGGCATGCACATACCATCGAAGCAGGCGAGGCGTTGGAAGTGGATGAGCAGCACTGTTGACTCTTTTAACTCGGCTTCGTTGTTTTCCCGGGGCCGTTAAGCGGTTTTAGAGGTGGGCCCGGGCTGTCCTCTTCGTGTCGTGGATTCTATAGAGGTAACTTACCAGTTAGCTAATAAACTGCTTTACCAGATACTGCCTACGACTTTTGGGAAGACCAATAATAATAACATTAATATTAATAATTTACCATGACTTTTTTTATTCTATAATTTGTGTAGATTGTTTGTCTTTTGGTCCCTCTAACTTTATACATTTACTTTTGAACCTATGAATTTTACATATTTACTTTTTAAATCTTATAAGTTTTTCTTCTTCTATGTTTTAAAGGTCACCGATCTCCTGCACTCGGGAGTAGCCAGCGTTGCCTGCTCTCGGCCGCATATACCTTTTTTTTTTTGAAAATTTTTTCATAAACTTGTTAGCCCAAGTGTATTTAACATGTGCATAAATTTTTAACATTTTTGGAGATTTTTAGATATTTATTTTTGAAAACCAGTAGCATTTAGTAATTTAAAATTACCTAAAATGCCACTGATTTTTAAAAATAAAAAATAAATATCTAAAATACTCCACAAATAGTAAAAATTTATACATATTTAAATACACCTATATTAATATTTTTAGAAAAAAATTTCGAAAAAAATTTAAAAAATAGGCGTGTGCACCCAGGAGCAGGCAACGCTGCCTCCTCCCGGGTGCAAGAGATCGGCGCCCCGTTTTAAATCCTAAAATTCCATATTGTCAAAATACTTAACTAATAGCTATTATTTGTAGATAAAAATTCAAAAACACCCTTATAGCTTAGTTAAGTCGAACTTGTAGACAATGAGGTTTTTATTTTGCACTGTCGAATCGACTCATATATGCGGAAAAAACGATTTTATATGGCCTAGTTGGAGATGAGTCAATTTTTTGTTACGCTCAAGTCAAGTTAACTTATGAGATGAATTAACTCTTTTTAATGGTAATATTGTCACTAAAAATTTATATCATTACTATTAACAGTTTTTTTGTTCATTTGATGACTTACATTAACTGTAAGGTTTAAAAACGTAACAGAAGGCAAATTTACAAAGTTTTAAAAGTAAATACGTAAAGTTTAAAGGATCAAAATGCAAAAAAATCCTAATTCGTGCTGAAAAATTTAAATTTGCAAATAACATTTTGTCTAGACACTCTGTTTTTTGCAAAGTCACATATGAATGAATACATTTGACTTTAGAATATGTAACTTTGCTACGTGCATGTCAATTCGCACCCTTTTCCTCTTTTTTTTCTGAAAACAACACAACTAAGTATGTGTTTGTTTAGGATAAAAAAATGTCAACCAAAATTTTTCCATCTAAAATTTTTCACACTCCATAATTACTCTATTTTTTAATTATTTTTTCACATTTTTCTACACAAACTACCCTACTTTTCAATCATTTCTACACAACTACCCATACAACTATCCTATCTATTTTAACTTTATTCTCTTTACTCCCCATCATTACTCCTATTATATCACATCATTTTTTATTGATTTGACAACTTCTACTCCAACAACTTTTCATCAAAAGTTTTACCTCTAACCAAACACACCCTAAATATCTGAAACGGAGTCATCAAAATAAAAAGTAAAAATCTGAAACGGAGAGTTTCATCAAAGATTGACTGACATACTGTAAGATCGGTGGCTCTGTGAAGAAATGCATATCACATTGTATATATAACACATGTGCATGTTACGGTCGATTGAAGATGATTTTCACGCAACGTCATGCTGCTGCTGAAGATTGTAAGAAATAACACGCATGGCCCACTTTATAAATGAACTTGGCTTGCCGTATGTGGAGGCATTGATGCACATGCACATGAGTTTGCATCCTACCTTTCATGTCTCCATGTGGTCCGTCCATTTGGCCACGAAGCACTCGGTTCTATCCTTCTATATGGATTCTAGTTGGGCTGCTGTAAT
Organism: Annona squamosa; assembly: GCA_035584095.1. Lineage (NCBI taxonomy): Eukaryota > Viridiplantae > Streptophyta > Magnoliopsida > Magnoliales > Annonaceae > Annona > Annona squamosa. The sequence goes on from JAXCLR010000105.1 coordinate 6,106,483, forward strand.
AACGAGAAGGACAAGACGTCACGCGTTTGCAAGCTTTTCTATCCTTTTTCTTTGCACTTGTTATCATTAGAGTCTTGATTACTCAGGCATTCTTCTTTCTCCTCAATTATAATTAAACTACTGGCTTACCTCCCAAACAAATGAAGCCTAACATACAACGTAATAATTTTTTTTTTTATTACATACATGATCCCAGTTCATATTACAATGAAGTATATTTATAACTTTTACATAGAAGGAAATTTTTTAATAATTCCTCTATGCCAGGGAAAATGTGTATACTCCCGCAATCAGAGGAGATTTATACAAGCTGCCCTCACACGAGAGGAAGAACTTTCGAACGCACCACCACAAGCAAACGAGCCCTCAAGCATTACCACAACACCACTATATCGCTAGCGCAGTAGCGCAACGTAATAAATTTTTAGATGGGCATAGAACTTATAAAATTCAACATAGTTAGAACATGACAGTCATCCATTTTCAAAGCAACGTTTTAATTACGATCCATTAGATGGAAGACTCTACCGGTCATCGAAGGTCACGATAATGTATAATTGTTCATGCGCGACTACATTTGGTGTATAATAGTGCCCCAAATCTGCAAAGGAACCACCACCGACTGGAAGCAACGGTCCTTAATATTTTAATAAGCCTTATACGGAGGAAGCGAAAAAAAAAACTATTTTTCTATTTAATTTTTTATGGGCTTGCCTAGATAGTATCTCTAGTAAAATTTGATAAATTTTTCCAATTTTTCATTTTTTACCAAAGGCTGAAATTACTAAAATATTTCTGCATTTGAAATTTTAAAATATATGCATCTCAAAAAATGATAAAACTTAGAATCTTAATTTAAAGGCTCTGCATCTATGTACCTAGGTTACACAAAAGCGTTTTTACATAGTCCTTTTCATTTTTTATACGCCAATAATTGATAAAAAAAAATCCATTTATTATATTTATATTATCTGTTTAGCTATGAGACCAAATTTCATACAAAGCAAAATATTTGCATGGGTCATATTTACTTAAAAATAAATATGTTCATGTGTAAATTAAGAAAAATATTTAAATATTTTCATACATATTAAAATATAATAATATCTTATAAAATCATTTACCCATGTAGTAATTATATTTTAAATAGTTTAAAATAGATATTTAGCATTAAGTTATTTTACCATATTGATTTTATCCATTTATAAATGGGCTCATGCAAAGTAATGCTGGATAAATAAAAGAATTTTTATGATAATATAAATTATACTAAATATAATTAATAGAATAAATTTTCATCAATCATTAAAATATTAAAAATGAAGGAAGTTGCATAGAAGAGATTTCATAGAAGCATTGTCTTAAATTAAATATATTTAAATTAACAATTTTAGAAAAGACAAAATAAAAGAAATATGATTTGTGCCCAAGCGCAAATGATTAACTTCTTACGAAATACTTCTAGGTTTCATAGAAGTGATTTCGTGAAATTCTTTTCATTTTTGAATTTTGATTTTTAATGAAAAATTCAATCCGTTTATTATATTTAACATCATTTGTTTAGCTGAGAGTATAAGTTTCATCCCAATCCAATATGTGAATAGGCCACATTTGCTCAAAAATATGTGCGTTTTATGTGTAAGTTAAGAAAAATTCTTAGATCCATTCACACATATATTAAAATATAACAATACTTTATAGAATCATTTATTTACATATTATTAATATTTTAGATAGTTTAGATGTTAAAAAAATACTTAAAGTTAATATTTTAATATTAAATCATTTTATTAAGTTGATTTTACACATTTATAAATGAGACTCGGATATAGTGAAATTAAAAAAATAAAAAAGTTTTCATGATACTATAAATGATGTAAATGCAATTGATTGAGTGGATTTTCTATTAACTATTGAGATTTTAAAAATAGAAAGTGTTTCATAGAAGCGTCCTCATATTATAAATAATGTATAATAATATGCAATTTCGCTTCTATATAATCGGGTCACATAGAAGCAGACCCGTGTAACCTCTTCAAAATTTAAGATTTTGATCATTGATGGAAAATTCAATCCATTCATTGTATTTAACATCATTTGTTTATCCAGGAGATCAAGTTTCATCTTAATCCACATTTGTTCAAATATATACATATATATATTCATGTGTAAATTATGAAAAATATTTAGGTCTATTTACACATGTATTATAATATAATAATATTTTATAGAATCATTTATTCACATAGAAATGATATTTTGGATAGTTTAGAAGTCAAAAATACTACTTTAGAATTGATATTTTATCATTGTCCATAATCTACACATGAATATATACATTTTTTAACAAATGTAGCCCATAAATATACTTGATTGGATTAAACTTGATATTTTAGATAAACAAATTATATTAAATAAAATGAATGAATTAGATTTTATATCAAAAAATAAAATCCTAGACTTTGAAAAGATTACATGACTCATACACAAATACAAAGAAGTATTAGTTAGGTAATATATATAAGATATTATATTAAATATAAATAAATGAATGACAAGATACTTCGCACTTGGGTACTTAACTTTGATGCACTCCAATGTAAAAATTTATTTTTTTTATTTTTGTATACAACTTTTAATCTAAGTATATTTAACATATGCATTAAGTTTTACTATTTCTAGAGATATGTAGATATTTTTTAAAATTTAAAAAAGTAGAATTTTAGTCATTCGTTTAAAATGACTAAAATACTCATGTTTTAATTTTTTTAAAAAAATCTACAAATATCGAAAAACGGTAAAACTCATCTTATATCTTAAATACACTCAGATTAACAGTTTCAACCAAAAAAATTTAAAAAAATAAAAAAAGAAGTTAAATGCACTAGGATACACTTAACTAAATGATTAAATGCTCCCAATTGCACCCAGTTTATTTAATCATCTTCCGTGGATGAAATTGCTTTCAAATTCCTCATTCTCAAGTTCTAAAAGCGTAATCCTCAACATCAAAATTGTTTTTTCCCTGAATTCGGTAGGCCAAGTTGCATGATCAACGTGGCCCAAGTTGCATCACTTTTTTTTTTTTGACAGGGAGTTGCATCACGCAGTACAACTTCCTTTTATGTAAAGTGGATGAAGTTTCTCCGTCTTCTAAATGATTTATCTTAAATAAATAATACCTAGACCATATTATCCATGTCAAAAATAGTAGGGCTGCCTGACACAACTATTTTTCGAATAATTTAAAGTCGGTAAAAATTATTCTGACAGTGAACTAAACTAGGAAGATCCAAATTTCTTCCTATGGCGTATATCTGATTTTAGGGTCCCATGCATTTGTCAGAGCCCAATCCTATGCACCCAGGTGCATACAGCCTTAATGCACCCGGGTGTACTACACCTATTTTTTAAAATTTTTTTTAAAAATTTTTCTTACACAATGATTAATCTAGATTTATTTAACATATTTATCAATTTTTACTATTTTTGGATACTTTTAGATATTTTTTTTAGATTTTTAAAAATTAGTGGCATTTTCGGTAATTTTAAATTATGGAAAATGCCACTGATTTTTAAAAATCGAAAAAAAAATCTAAAAATCTCCTTGATACATATGTTAAATAAACTTATATTAATAGCTTCATGAAAAAAAATTTAAAAAATAAGTGTAGTATACCCGGGTGCATAGGACCGGGCTCCGCATATATCTACCTTTCAAGAGACCACTGCACATGCATCTGTTCTTCCAGACGATGTAATCTGTGTCTGTTAGGTCAACCAGATTTTTTGGAGCCTACAGTCGACTGGCAGCGGCGCAGTTCTTTGGCTAAGACGGATCAGCCATCGGTATGGACGGTAATGAAGGGTAGGGCTTTTTGCAAATGCCTCCTCAGACCTTTTTATTATTTTTATTATTTATTTATTTGGGATTTGGCCGGAGCCCAGCGCTCAACAGCCTTGCTTTTCACGGGAACCTTTCCAAAATTTTAAATTATACTAAAATATTGAATTTACAAATGACTGCCATGTGGCACTTTATTTGCAAAATCACCCCATGAATGCTGGCATGCTGCAGGTCCCAAATCTCCGTTTGGCCTAGCAAACAGGCCAATCACCCTTTTCTAAGCAAAATAAAATCCATGGCAATTTGGCAGATGTTTGGCTGAAAACAGGAATTAACGATTGCAAATAGCAATGGTTGAAAACTGCTATGTGGACGAAGTTCAGAATTCATGATTTTGTGGAAAAAGACAAAATTGTTCTTAAAATTCATGTGTGGCAGGTTGCATGGGAGCACTTATGCCTTTCGCCACAAAACATTTTTTTATATAAAATTAATATATTAAGTGTTTTTAATTATTATATCGTTTTACTATTTTTTAGATGAATATATTTTTATGAAAATTTCAAATATAGGAGTATTTTAGTTAATTTCAACTAAATTTATAAATTTAGCGTATCAGTTCAAAGCATTCAGGATAATAGTTTTATGAAAAAACAGAAAAATATATAAAAATAAATTGCGTCTGGACATATGAGAACTGCCATGCAACGGACCAGTCAATGATGTACCGGGCATTTTGACACAACGATGAAGTGGGATTTTCTTTTTTTTTTTTTTAAAAAAAAAAAAAAAAAAACACTGACGGTGACAACAAAATTTGAATTATAGCTTGTAATAGTATAAATAATAAATACTCATGCATCCACGTCTATGACGCAGTGGTATGCACTTGGGCCACATTTTGCCCGCATCCCGGGTGTCCGACCGGAATCCCGTTAAAATAATAATAATAGTAAATACTCAAATCAAAGAAAATTAAACGAATTTTCTACCTTCACACAATTTAAAACGTAAAAGAATAAATATATCAAGGTGAAAAATCGGTGATTTATTTCAGTGAAAATTTATTTACTTTATTGGTATAAACTAAATACATTCTATTATTAAAACAGTTCAAAATTTAAAATAGTTTTTTTGATAATTTTATGTACTTAAAAGCACTTTATTATTCTTGGCCAAACATAAAAAGTTGCTAAAATCACTTCTTAAACAGCGAAGCCAAACACTTAATAATTTTTATCATACGCTTTTTACGAAAACTTTATTTTTAATCGTGCTTTTGGAGAGAGCTAAAATTTGACCAACAAGCCAAAAGTAAAGGAGCCTTAGTCCTTTATGAAAATTCTTACCTATATATCTATATATATATATATATTTGAGAGCCTTAGTCCTTTATGGAAATTCTTACCTATATATATATATATATATATATATTTGAAATGCCGGCCGAAAGTTCCTTTTTGCATGCTTATTTTTAATTGCTTTTCCAACGTCAAATGACATGGTAGTTTTGTTGAATCCATTAATTCGCACATTTTTTACATTTAAAAAATAAAAATAAACCTTCTCGTTATAACATCAAAGTTTTTCAATATTAAATTTTAAAATTAAAAATTTACACGAATAAAAGCACAGGCAAGGAACAACTGACGTTTGTACCCTTTCAAAGGAATAGCATACCTGCACGAAAGCAGTCTTCTTTGTGTGCGTTTGGTTGGAGGTAAAACTTTTTGATGAAAACTTTTCGGACTAAAAGTTGTCAAGTTGATAGAAAATGATGTAATATGATAAGGATAATAATAAGGTGCAAAGAGAATAAAGTTAAAATAGATAGGGTAATTGTATGTGTATTTGTGTGGAAATGATTGAAAAGTGGGGTTGTTTATATAGGAAATGTGAAAAAATAATTAAAAAATAAAGTATTTATGAAGAGTGAAAGTTTTTGATTAAAAAGTTTTTATTGATATATTTTGTGTGTAACCAAACACACCCAAGTTTTCATGGATATATTTTGTGCGTAACCACACACAATCCAGTCCGTGAGCCCTTTCGTACTGGTGAAAGCTGCATTAAATTTCGGCCGATTAGACTGGTTTCAGCGATTTAAAAAAGGGATTGAAAACCCACCTTCCATCCTATTGAACAAAATGATTGGCTGGATCGCCGTCAAAAGCATGCATTTTCAGCTCTACTTATTTCAATTTACAAACGTTTGTTTGGACATCAAACTAACAAGCAAGCTAGCTACGTAAAGTTAAAAACGAAAAGCAATAGGACTGACTTGCTTTTCAAGATTATAATTCTTACGTAAGATAGGACAACTTTTTGTACCGGAGCACTCAGTGTCAGTGCAGCCGGACGCTTTTTTTAAACAACTTTTTTTTATACAATTATTAATATAAGTATATTTAACATGTGATTTAATTTTTATCATTTTTGAAGTATTTTAGATATTTATTTTTTATTTTCGAAAATCAATGGTGTTTTATTAATTTTAAATTATCTAAAATATTACTTATTTTCAAAAATAAAAAATAAAAATCTAAAATTCTTCAAAAATCACAAAAATTAATACAAATATTAAATATATTTATATTAACAATTGTATAAAAAAAATTTAAATGAGTTGCACATGGGCGTGTTTAGCTATATTTAAAACTTTTCATAACTATTTTTTTTAAAAAAATTATTTCTTCATAATTTTATACAATCATTTTATTTTTCAGTCTTTTTACACAAGTACATATATAATTAATCTATTTATTTTAACTTTATTATATTTATTCCTTATCGTTCCTCCTATGGTAACCCATAATTTTTTCTTATTTCAAAAATTTTTATATTAAAAATTTTTTATTTTAAAATTTTATTACTCCCCGGGCCCCGAACATTTGACGTGGCACGAAACGTGTTGAGCTACCTAACGGCAGACTATATCCCACTGACGTGCTTAATTTTCAAGAGTGTCTTTCTCATGTGCCAGCTCCGATTCCAACATCCTTCTTTAACATTTATTACGCTGCCCAGTTGCGAACGTCCGATCCAATAACTTGAACTCCACTCAAGGCTCCCTTGACAACGGTGAAATTTTTTAAAAACTATTTTTTCTAATATGACCAAACATTTGACCACCTTACAATCAAATTTTATCCAATTTTTATTTATAATTATTCATTTTCTCAGAATTTCAGGCAAACCAACCTTTTTAAACTTCCCGTGAGTATGGAAAATAAGAAAACTTTTGATGAAAAATTTCAGTATAAAAGTTTTTGAAAGAAGAGAAAATAATATAATATGATAAATATAATAATGAGAAGTAAAGAAAATAAAATTAAAATAAATAAGTTAGATATATGGATACATATAAAAAAAATGATTGAAAAGTTAGTAGTAGTATAGAAAGAAAATAAAAAAAGTAATTATAGAGAGTGAAAAGTTTTATATTAAAAAGTTTTAATTTGAAAAAATTTTGGTGTAAACAAACACTCCCGTCATCCTAATACATAATTTCCTACTTTTATTTTTTTATTTATTTTTACCTTATTCATATTCCAAAACGGATCAAAAGAGCCTTTTATTTTTTTTTTTTTGTTCATGCATTTCATAATAGATATGTCTCTTTAATAATCAAATCTAAGTTTATTATCAACCTGAGTACTATTTACTTGCTTAAATTATTACAATATTTCCTTCTTGGATTTATGTATATCATAAGATTGAAATCATGAGTAAAACACAAAAACTAGCTTGCATTAATGTGAAGATATCAAAATGTTGTGAATGGTATATAATTTATGCTTCAATTTGAATTATTTGTGCAATCCCTACAACAAATTTCATTAGAAATAGTTCGTCTCTTTTTTTCATATGTGTTTGGTGTTTGATAAATCTTTTAAAAATTTTGAAAAAAAAATTTTTGGTATAAAAATTGTAAAATGGGAGAAGTAATGTAACCTAATAGATAATTTGATTAGAAGAAATGGGAGAAGTAATGTTATGAATGGTAGATAATTTATACATTAATTTGAATCATTTGTGCAAGCACTAGAACAAATTTCATTAGAAGTAATTAGTTTTTTTTTGTTCCATGTGTGTTTGGTACTTGATAAATCTTTTAAAATTTTGAAAAAAATGTTTTGGAATAAAATTTTTTGAATGGAAGAAATAATCTAATTTGATAAGGAATAATAATTAGAAGTAAAAAGAATAAAGTTAAATGAGTAAAGTAATTATATGGGTAGTTGCGGAGAAATAATTAAAAAGTAAGGTAGTGATATGGTAAGATATGAAAAAATAATTAGAAAATAAAATAAATATGAAGAATGAAAAATTTTGAATTAACAAATTTATGAAAATGCTAAACACACTCTATATGTAAAGTTCATTTTGTTGCGTGGATATACATATGAAGCAATCTTCTATATAACTATGTTACATATAAGTGATTTCGTGTAACTTTCTTCATTTTTTAAATGTTGATGATTGATACACAATTCAAATCATTCATTTTAATGGACATTATTTATTTATTGAGAGACCAAGTTTCATCCAAATCAAATATGTGTATAGGCTATATTTACTTAAAAATATATTCATTTATGTATAAATTAAAAAAATACTTAGATCCATTCTCTATATGTGTTACAATATAATAATATTCTATAAGATCATTTATCAAATTAGTAATAATGTTTTAAATGGTTTAGATGTTAAAAATACTACTTCAAAATTAATATTTAGTACTAAATTATTTATTACATATTTATAGATCTGACCTATGTACAATGATACTAAACATATAAAAGGATTCGAAAATAATAATAATAATGATGTTAAATACAGTAGATGGAGTGGAATTTTTATCAACTATCAAAAAATAAAAAATGAGTGAAATAACGTGGAAGACGGGTTTCGAAGAAGCTGCCGTGTACATACATACAGATATATGGCTGCTTTGAGTTTGGTTGCACTTAGCTCAAATGTAGCTAATTTTACTTTATATACAGCCAAAATTGATATTTAATGTAGCAATTTAGTTCTAGCGGCAAACAATAACAACATTTTTAGTTGCAAAAATACTGTTGTTGGCTGCAGTTAATGCGAGATGTATCCAAGTCACACAAAAAGAAATTAGTCGGATATATGATCTTTTGTCACGGAGGCGTTTTAAGATGTGGACTCGTCCCGAACAAATGGCATGGACCACCCAACGTCTAGAACGAATGGTCTTGATCTTTTGCAATATTTGAAGGACAGGCTTGAAAGTCGAAATGAAATGGTGGAGGTCGACCGGTCGGCACTCAAACAAAATTTAAGGATGTACCAAACCAGTTGTCATGCATGGCATGGCATTAACTGCCGACGTATGACTTTTGCTTTAAGACCGATCCAGGAAATATTTGCTTTCAGTTTAATGTATGATCATGCTATCTTTCGGTTGGGAGATGGCGTGGGCCACCAAACCGAAATAGAAGCAGATGTCACATCACATCCAGGTGTATTGTCTGGACTTGATGAGCTACGTCATTATGGCTTGGCCCCGGTTTGGATGGTGTTCTCTGCCCTTGTAAATTACATGTTAAACCCGTACCCGTAATTAATCGATGTATGAGAACTTCATGCTCGTAGCTGTAACCATATATGAATGCTAAGAAATAAATAAATAAATAAAAACGTTCCCTCGGCATAGGATCAGAGCCGCATATCTAATTATTAATTTCAATTGCTGACAGCTCGCTCATTTTTCTGTTGCACACTTTCCATAAAGACCCCCCAATGGTTTATTTAATCATAATACTATGTGTGTGTATGCCTGCAGGCCGAACAACGACATGGTCCAAACTTTACCTAACTCGAAACTAGGAAATGGCCCAAATCATTAGTTTTTCTTTCCCCCACAATTTTAGGAAAGATTCCTTATCATGAGCCCAAATTTCGATCAATGATTTTGATACGTTATTTAGTTCTTGGAAGCAAACTACGACTAGACTGCTCTTTTAAGGCCTACTTATACATTACGTACTGAAAAATGAGAGATTGTATTGGAAATTTAAATAAATAATAATACGGAATGGGAAATTTCAAGCCATTCACATCTCATTCCATCAAAATGCATGCTTAGTGAAATGTCTCGAGCAGTCGTGGATCTCTTCATACATGCTGCTTCCCAGTTCCTACTTCCTAGGATAGTTCAAGGCTGATGAGCTACCACGACACGATCAAGCTGTCTTTGGACACGTTGACGATATAACTAGTGGGCTGCGGGCTGTTCATGGGGTGCACCCAAGCCGAATTTTGCTTTCACTTCTTTATACGCCCAAATAAACATAGATGAAAAAAGAGTAAAGCAACCGTAAATGAATTTTTTTTTTTTTAGCCAACAAAACAGACGACATAGTTTCAAAACAGTAAATTCAAATAAAATTGAATAGCATTACATTGGTGAGGACGGCAAACTCTCAACAGGTAAAACACAAGAAGATAGATTTGGATATTCTTTTCAAAAAGAGTAGCAGCAGCTATTAACAGGACACAAAACCAGTCAAATGTGGCATTGCCTCGACCTTTTCAAGCTGACCCAAACTCTTGAAACCACTTCTCATGGCGTTCTATGTCGGCTGCTGAAACGCTAGGTTGCACCTTGTTCAGAGCTTCCACAAAGTCACACATGGCTACTGGGTCCTTCGAAATCTCATCCTTTGACATGTTCTTTATCTCATCTCTAGTCTTGCCTGCAATCTTGCGCCTCATGCCATTCAAGGAGGCATCTCGGCAGACGTTTGTAAGATCATCCCCGCTGTAACCTTCTGTTTTACGGGCAACTTCATCAATATTAACATCAGCAGCCACCTGTTTATAGGAATAGAACATCCAATGAATATAGTCTTTCATCTTACCTCATCTTTATGATGTGTTGCAGTTGTAACAAAGGATCTATATTGAAATTTTTTTTTTTTACAAAAAAAAAAAAAGAAAAAGAAAAAACTACTGCTACACAGTCTCAGAGCTGTAGTTGTTTCAATCCAAAGTAGCCATAGATGAAAATACCAAAATTAAAATGCCTGTCCTTGATCTCTCCTTGTAGTTCCTCTGCCTGGTAGTTTCAAAATCTTATACAGTGTAACAGCCCTGTAGATAAGTGCTAGATGCAAAATTTGAGCAGGAAGCTTAGGAGCAAAACTGAGTGAGGATGACAACTTTCCTTGCATAATCAATAAGAGGAGGAGAAATCATTCACGCATGCAAGATAGAGTGCAAGCATCATTCAAAAAAGTAAGGCAGACAGACAAATGAGAAAGAGTGTGAGAGTCTAGTTGCATCTCATCCTATGTCTAGAAATTGGTGCAAACCAGGATTGTCCTGCTGTGACCAGATCAGGCGAACCCCCAGGGAGTCTGTACAGGACTAGAAATTGGTTCAAACCAGGCGGTAGCCATTAAGCTTCCCAGTGGTTGCCTGTACAATGACAGAAAGTGGCAGAGCTTGTGGGTATGATCCTAGTGGCCTCTCTTAATTTTTTTTTCATTTCCTCATGGCTTGAATTGCAATAAGATAGATTACCACTTCGTTTGCCACTGAACAACTGCTTGTCATCCATGCCCTCTGGATACTCAATGGAATCATGAGTTCGGTAAGTGGAAATTTCTCTGTTTATAGTTTTCAATACAAACGGCTCTTTTTTTTTTTTTTTTGGAAAAGAAAAATTCAAGGCCAGTACTATTCAACTTCCACATGTTCCAATTCTGATTTACAACTGAAATTTAAAGAACATAATTTGCTTTGAGGGGAAAAGAGACCTATAGACAACTGAGATTTTATCATAAGCCTCAAAATAGTGAAACAAAAATGTTTTTGGCTGTGGAATCATTAAAAAAAAAAAAATTTTAAGTTCAGCAGTCACCTCAACAGTTTTAAGATTGATCCGGATAAGTTCCTTGCGACTCTCGAAATTTGGAAGAGGAATATATATACGTTTCTCAAGTCTTCTTCTGCATTATCTCGCACAGTGATCTCTACATTAGATCAAGATTACAGGGACAAGAACCAGGGCAAGGAGATCAAAATGAATTATCTTCATGCACAGAAGTTAAAAATCAGCAGCAAAAGAAGTTTTTCGCTTCTAATATTTGGAGGGGAAAAACATATTGGCCATGCAAATCTCACAAGAGCTTACATAACATGCTACCTGAGTGCCTCATCAATATCCCATGGGAAGTTAGTTGCTGCCAATACCATTACTATTTTCCTCGCACCATCCTCACCAGTGGAGCTGTTGTTAACACCATCTACCTGAACTAGGAGTTCAGATTTTACTCTCCTTGATGATTCATGTTCCCCTGAAGCCCTGGAAAATATATAGTTAATACTTCGCTTATGAATGAACATTGAAAAAAAATTAAACTAGTAAAAACTAAGACTCATCATGCCAAAAAGATCAGAATAAATGGGAAAAGATATCTTCTGACAAAAATACTCCCAACCCAGACTATGGTACGTGATATAAACATTGCAACAAGCATACAAGACTCAAAGTGCAGATGGAGAAGATAAGGTTCCCAGACAAGGGAGAGTGAAAAAACAGTCATTCAAGTGAAAGATTCAATTTCTGGTAAATTGCATTCGTTAAGATGACACTAAAACTGAAAATTTTCATTGAGGAGTGTTAATTCAACTATCTAAATTACATAATTTACATTGTGAATTTTAGTTTCCAAAATCAAGATGCATAATGCTGCTAACTCGGAGAAGTATTTGTTTGTGAACCCACTGCAGAAGGCTTTGGACAATGCAAGGACAGAGCAAAGTGAAAAGCAAGCAGCATTCCCCCTTTCTTAAATCTTAGATAGGTCATCCCAGTTACGAGAGGTGAGCCTTCCTGCACATTGGTGATGCCTCCATAAATTTATTTACAAATTCGGATTTTAGTTCATTAACTATTTAAATTCGGCCCCTACTAAAACTTCATCAATCAACTGCTAGGAGATTAAGTTGATTGTTCTTTCTGTTTAGGATTCTTCTGAACTAGATTTTCACTATCCTTCGCTTAGTATTCGAAGTGCAAAATTTCTTGATCTTAGGAGAAGAAAAACAGCATCTGCCACGTGAACCATCCAAAATATAAACAACTAAATTGCTAAAACATTCTTGTTTTTCATTAAAATATTTCAAAATTTAACTCAACAATAGAACTCATTTGGAAGGAGATACTGCCCCTCACTAGTTCATCGTATGTAAAACTTAAACAGTTAAACCACCATGAACTTACATATTTTTATGATATTGCA
>JAXCLR010000105.1:6124721-6149332 GCA_035584095.1 Annona squamosa
AAAAAAAAAAGAAAGGAAAAAAAAAAAAAAAAACGTTTAAACGGCGGTCTGTGGTATATTTATTTACGCAATTGCCCTCGACGTTTAGAGAGAATTTTTCAGTAACTTGACATTCTATCCAATGTTTTCTTATTTACTTAGAATCCATTTCGTTGCGTGGAGAAGTGAGAAAATAAATAATAATATTTTTTAAAAATATGAAAGTGATATAATATAACAATAATAAATGAAGAATAAAAGAAAAATCCAATAGTCAAGTAGTTAAGATTTGGATGTATTTGGCTGGCATCAAAATTGTCAACCAAAACTTTTTATTCTTCGTAATTATTTTATTTTTAATTTTTTTACATTTTTCTATACAAACAACCGTAATTTTTAATTATTTCTATACAACTACGCATATAATTATCATATTTATTTTAACTTTATTCTTTTTACGTCTCATCGTTATCCGTATCATATTACATCATTTTCTATTAACCTAACCGCTTTTATCTTGAAAGCTTTTCATCAATAATTTTATCTTCAACCAAACACATCTTTATATTATTTTCCTAAAAAATGTAGAGAAAAATGTAAAAAAGTGGTTTCGTATTTATGCTTATTACCAAACAAAAATTTAAATTCTAATTGTTTTCTTATATAATTACACTATTTATTTTTACTTCACTTTTTATCACATTACATAAAGTTTAAATGTTTTAAAAATATTTACCTCTTCGCTCGTACCCTCTCCACTCTACTACATTGACAATTGTATCTCACATTCGAACAAGACGAGGCTTGGATGAGGATAAAATAGAATTTTGCATTCGATAAAAACATTTTTATTTTTAAAGATAATTTTGTACTTTTTATAATTCTCATATAACTTTTCATCATACTGATACACAAGCAGCCTATTTTATTTCTAATAAACAATAACACTTCTTCTTTTTTTTTCTTTTTATCTCATATCCATGTCCAACCCTTGTACGGCAGAAGTCTTCATTTTGGATGCCTATACCGGAGCTAGGATTTGAAGGCCGGTGATCGTGCACTCGTGGAATGGAATGGACTAGAAATTAGAATTTTCCTGAAGGAAAAGATTTTTCTGATATTTTTATTTTTCTTTAAGGTACAGGTACCCTTTGTTTTGGCCAGTAGGGCAAATGGCCGGCTTCGCATTCGTAATCTTTGAGCGGGAAACGTTCTTCGGGATGAAATGCATCTGTTGCACGCGGGAGACCATTGAATTGTCAATGTCCGAATACCTATACATATATATATATATATATACAGTACCAGACCATTATAACTCTTTACAATCTAACATTTTGATTTTTAATATAAAATTCAATTCATTTATTATATTTAACATCATTTGTTTATCTAGGAAACTAACTTTGATCTCAATTAAATATGTTTACAAGTTGCATTTGTTCAAAAATATATATACTCATGCATAAATTATTAGAAAAGCTTATATTTATTTACGCATGTATTAAAATATAATAATACTTTATAGAATCATTTATTCACATAGAAATGACATTTTGGACGGTTTAGATGTTGAAAATACTAATTAAGAATTAATATTTTAGTATTTTTTATAATTTATAATGGACATATACATTTTCTAACAAATATAGCCTATAAACTTGCCTAATTAGAATGAAACTTGATCTCCTAGATAAAAAAAATTGATATTAAATACAATCAATGAATTAGATTTTCTATTAAAGATCAAAATCTAAGGGGTTATAAGGGGTTCACTTGTATGTAATTCGGTTACATTACATAGAAGCAAGGCTCATAAATGTATGTATGTATAAGAAAATCAAGTATGTAGTTCATATAGTGTGGGGCCTATTTGACCATGAATGAAAAATCTACTCCACTTACTGTATTTAGAATTATTCACTTTATTAGTACATCAATTTCCATCCAAATCCAATATGTGTGCGGTCTCATCTTAAAACGGTGCAAAATCAACGTGCTGTAAAATGGGCCTCGTATATATTAGAATATAATGAAACTTTATATAATCATTTATCCATATAAAAATAATACTTTAGACGATTTGTACGTTAAAAATGTCATTTTAAACTTGATATTTACATTAAACCATTTTATTACGTAAATTTTACATTATTTTAATATGAGACACATACACATGTTAGATTTAGATGAAATTGGTATGCAATAAGGTTAATAATTTTAAATACAATGGGTGAAGTGAAATTTTCATTCATGATCATGTAGAGCTCACAGTGTAATATTTTCCGTGTGTATATATATATATACATAGACTTCTCTTCTATATAATCGATTATATAGAAGTGTGCCCACGTAGACCCTTTAAAATTTAAAATTTTGATCATTGATGGAAAATTGAATCCTTTCATTATATTTAACATCGTTTGTTTATGTAGGGGATCAAATTTCATCCCAATCAAGTATGTTTATGGGTGACATTTTTTAGAAAATGTATATATTCATGTGTAAATTATGAAAAATGTTAAAATATCAATTTTAAAGTACTATTTTTGATTTCTAAAACCGTCCAAAATATCATTTCTATGTGAATAAATGATTCTATAAAGTATTATTACATTCTAATACATGTGTAAACATATTAAAATATTTTTCATAATTTGCACATGAATATATATATATATATATATTGAACAAACGTTGCCTATAAAAATACTTGATTGAGATGAAACTTGGTCTCTTAGATAAACAAATGATGTTAAATATAATAAATAGATTAAATTTTCCATTGATGATCAAAACTTTAGATTTTGAAGGAGTTACGTACGTCCAGCGGGACTGTACATGTATATATATATAGATATAAAGACCCATTCCCGTGTTATAGTGCAGTTCACTGTAAAATGGGCCCCCATGTATTAGATTGCAATGAAACTTTATACAATTATTTATCCATAAATCATACTTTAGATGGTTTAGACATTGAAAATATCACTTTAAACTTGATATTTATATTAAACTATTTTATTACATTAAATTTGCACCTTTTTAAAACGGGGACCACACACATTTTGGATTTAAATGAAAATTAGTATGCAAATAAAATGGACAATTCTAAATATAATTGATGGAGTGAATTTCTCATTCATGATCACATGGGGCCAATAGTGCATGAACTACACTGTGCAGTTGTATGCACTGAATCATATTTCATGTGTGTGTATATATATATATATCATTTTTTGCATATTGTTCTTTCTCCAATTTATCATGTTTTTCCATACCCGAGTTAGCATAATTTGATTTTATACGGTGAAAAAATAATAATAAAATATGAATCAAATTGTACTTGAAAACATCAATATAAATCTGTAGGCTGGGTCACTTTGTCTACAAGCAAGGTTTAGCCCCGTGTTTGAAGGCCTCAATCTCGCTTTTTTTGGTGGGATCGCGATATTACCAATTTAAACGGGTGTTTGGCTTAGAACTTATAACTGCTTTAGCTTAGCGAAAACGTAAAAAATTGCAATTCCATCGAAGCATGAAATTCCTGCTTCTCCGCGTCGCAAAAGCGCATCGTGAATAGTATACAACGAAATGATAAAAATACTCATCCTTGAGAGATATTTGAATTCGTATTCCATTCCATGCATTGTCCATTTTTACATGTCTTCAACTCCATCTTTTTTTTTTTATAAAAAGAAGAAGAAGAAGAAGAACCATTCCATGCATTGTCCATTTTTACATGTCTTCAACTCCATCTTTTATTTTATAAAAAAGAAGAAGAAAAAGAAGAAAAAGAAGAAAAACTCCCTTCTTTTGTTTTTCTTTTTTACTCGTTTGCTAAGCTTGCATTCTGTTCACTTGCTGTTAATTATATTAAGATTCAACACACATCAATTAATTATCATGATAAATTTTCTATTTCTCTCACCATTGAACAAATTTGAAATAAAAAAATAATACACGTATCTCTAAGATTTTTATACAACTCCATTCCTCGTGACCCATCCCTACACATACAATTTCATTATAAAAATATAATAAGGTGATTCATTTTATTACATATGCTTATCATTATTTATTTTATTAAGATAAAATATTTTAATTTAAAGAATTTGTAAATATAGAAAAATTAAAATTTTATTTACCAATATTTTAAAACTATTTAATATTTAGATTCTTATTTCATCCATGTAAAAAGTATATTTGGAAAATATAAATATTTTCTACTGTTTTATAAAATTTAAAATTATTAATAAATCTCTTGACGTTTTAACAATGATTTATTTATTTTAATGGCATGTAAGAAATATCTTTTATTAGTAAAATAATTCTTATGTATTAACATGGAACATATTAGAAATACTTAATTTGTCATTTTTGGTCATTTTAGTTATCAGTAAATACTTTTACTTTTAGCCCAAACACTAAAATATTACTAAAAGTGCTTTTTAAATTAAAAATCAAATATTGCACTTTTTCTAAAAGTTTCATTTATAATCGAACTTTGAATAAAATTTGAAATTCAGAAGTTCAGAGAATCAGAGCTAAAACCTTCAATAATATAAAAAAATAGAGCATGTCATTAAACCTTCAACAGTATAAAGAAATAAAACATGTCATTAATCTTTTCAACAATATAAATAAATAAAACATGTCATTACTTGTATTTATTATTACTTATTTCAATAGCAATTTATTTACTTTAATTATATAAAGCAATATCTTTTATTAGTAAGTTTCATTAAGCCAATGAATTTATTCAACAATTATCTTATGATAATATAAAGAAAGTGATATATGTCATTACGTATACTTGTTATTATTTATTTTACTAAAATAACATATTTTAATAAAAATTATATATATAGTTACTATCAAAAGGTTATATTATAAAAATATAAATTTATTTCAGAAATCTTTTAAAATTACTAAAGAAATAGACTTTTTTAATCTATTTTTTTATAAAATTTAAAATTTATTTAAAGGTCTCTTCAAGGTCTCGATAACAATATTTATCTTAATGATATATAAAAGACATCTTTTATTAATAAAATATTTCTTAAGTAAAATATAAAATTTATTAGGAATACTCCTTTTGTCCTTTTTGATCATTTTAATTGTTTACAAGTACATTTATCTTTTAGGCCAAACATTAAAACATTATTAAAAATACTTTATAATTAAAATATATAAAAGACATCTTTTATTAATAAAATATTTCTTATATAAAATATAAATTTATTAGGAATAATTCCTTTGTCCTTTTTGATCATTCTAATTGTTTACAAGTACATTTATCTTTTAGGCCAAACACTAAAATGTTACTAAAAATACTTTTAAAATTATAAAGTCAAATACTTCTCAACTTTTTGATACTGTGCTTTTTATAAAAGCTTCATTTGTAACTTAACTTACGAAAAAAGTTGAAATTTATAAGCTTGGCGAAACAGAGCTTACGATCATGACTCTGTGGCGATTAACGGTTAACAGAAAACTGGGATAAAAATATGCCACGTGGCATCCGAGCCAGAGCCACTAAAAAATCGTGAGTACTAGTGCCCCGTTAAATGACCAAATTACCCTTTTCCGACATTGGAAAGCCAGATCTCTTCCCCGGAAATACAGACCGGACAGTGAAAGCCAGACGACCACAGGCCATGGCAACGTTGCATTTCCCTCTCCAGCAGCCCGCGGGATTTCGATTCTCCACCAATGCCAGATATATTCCTGGAACACCCCTCTCATTCCGTTCAAATCTCAGAAAGAACCGCACCATATCCACCTCCCGAGCCGCAGCCGACGCCTCCAATTCCTCGCCGGAGAAGCCCCAAATTGATCTCGAATTTCTGGGGGCACGTGCACATACTTTCCTCCTATTTTTCTTCTTTGATTATATGCTATTATTAACCATTTTTTTAATTGGTGGTGGGGGGTTGAAATGTGAATATAGGCAAAGCCGGGGGCAGACGGATCATATCCGGTGGACAGAGCTTCGGCTTCAAGCGGAGAGAAGCTTCTCAGGAACATCATGATAGACAACAAGATCGAGCTCTACACCGCTTACGTAAGTCTTCAATTGGGGTTGTTTAACTCTGATATGCCATACACGTTTGTCTGTTCACTTGACTCTATTTGTGATCAGCAGAGCACTACCCAATCTTGTATGGATCTTGGGTGTACCAGATGCAGCTTGAGGTGGGGCCAGAGCAATGCTCATATCCTGCCTTATTGCTCACTCTAATGAGACTGCTATACGTAGTTACATAGGTGGTTAGTACTCATAGCGAACAGCACGCTGGATATGCATTTTTTGTGCTTTTTTGCACATGTTTGTTCCAAGAATTTTACTTTTGACAGGGAAAACTGATGAATTGTGGCGGAGGTGGGAGCTGTGGCACCTGCATTGTGGAGGTATTGTTTGTTTTGATTGGAATTAAAAAATTTTTTTTTTAACCAACGTGTACAAATCTGAATTGGTTGAGAGTGACTCTAATTGGATCCAATCTTGCTCTGAAAGCCAAAAGCTATATATGTTTCCATGAAGGAGATCTTCAGTCAGACGCAATGAGAAATCTCTGTGGCGAAAAACTATTGTTGTTTTTTTATATGCTTGCTGTTTTCCCATTCATCTGCATGCATATGCTTCTGGTTCTTTCTTATGTAGTAGGTCAATATTAAAGAATAGTGCACAACATCCAATCAGATGCTGTTTGAGTGTTTGCTCTCCAGCTGTCATGAAACTGCAGTGATGAGTATGAATATTAGCATGCTTGATGGGTTTCTACATGCGTGGGTTAGTTGGTTCCCTTATTTGTGTCCTCTGTGTTTAGCGTCTACAATCACCTATGACAGTCACCTATTGAGATTCTATTGATTTGAATACATTTTGTTTATTAGACCACAGAAAGGGATGCTAGTCGCTAGAAACATACATGATCATTCTCAAAATAATGGGGTTTCTTTTAGAACAGCCTTAGTGCTTTTATTTTTTCTTGAAGATCATAATCTCTAGTTCAACATAATTATTTTCGTGTGCAGATTCTTGATGGCAAAGATCTGCTGAATGAAAGAACGGAAACAGAGCTTCGGTATCTGAAAAAGGCATGCCAACTTTCACACACCATGCTCCAGTTTTCTTTTACTATTTAGATGGGATAGAAAATGCCATTGTCATAAATTAGATTATTATACCGTCAACTTCACCTGTTAACCAGCTTTTGGGCTACTTGCTATTTCATTACATTCTCTGGTCTTTTTAAATTTGAAAAGAGCCTCCACTTTTCTTCCTTGATCACCACCATGGCCAATGTCATTTTAGGGATTTTGCAAATCAATTGGAGTGAAGATTGAGGAATGAATGCCATGTTCTAGGTTTCATGGTAAGTATTGGAAGCTGTTAGGACCTATCTGATACCAAGCTAGAGTAACTTGTCCCATACCGGGCCCTCCACTCAGGCATTGTCCCATCTGAGCCCTAGCCCCTCTCAGGTACTGTTCAACTCAGTTGGTGAAAGGCGAGGTCTTAAGGACTTGAAAATATTAAGGTGATGAGTTCGAGTGATGACTCTGTAGAGTCGCTGGAATTGGAAGATGGGACCTAACAAAACTGTGTTCGTTGAAAGCTAGTGTGAACCCATGAAACGGGTTTAATGGGTTCGGGGGTTTCAAAAAATCGATCGTTTTTGGGGAATGACATTCCACTAGTGTTCCTCTCTAGTCCTTAGTTACTCGTCATGCATCCATACTCTCTCACTCTCTGTCATCCTATTCTTCCCAACATTCGTCATTATTTCTCAGCATTCACCATCATGTTTCGTAGATAAGGTATATTGGAGTATTGCCAACTCTATTGCCTTTCAGGATTATTTTGATCTGATTACCTTTCTGTGGTTTAAATGCAGAAACCTGAATCTTGGAGGCTTGCTTGTCAAACTATTGTTGGCAATAAGGACAATTCTGGAAAGGTAAACCGTCTTAAGTTTTTCACTACTAAGGCTATATTGGCGTTAGTCCTTACAGAATGTTTAAATTATAGTTCCCCTAATGAAAAATTCTGGATGTTAGAGCATGCATCATATAGTAATTCAACTGATAATTACGTTAAAAAAAAAAAAAAAACTAAACTGAGTAGACGTGAACAGATTTTCTTTAACCATATGTTTGCTTGATTTCTGTTTGGGAAGCCGATTGTGTTGAATTACCCGTAAAACCTGGGAAGCAGCAGCATACGCAGTCATTCATTGTCATATGAATTAGTTCTGCCCTCCAACACAAGCAGATTAATTCTCAAGTCCTCACGATTTCTGGTGACTCAGGTTGTTGTTCAGAGGATCCCTCAGTGGAAGAAGTAATCGTGAAGACATTTCGTACGCCAGGGTCCATGAAGAGATGGATTTACAGAGTCACATGTAAATAACTGCTTAATTTACACTAAGTCCAATGTCCGATTGATTCATTAGTTTTATTTTTGTGTGCTTTACTCCTTAAGCCTTGGATGAGGGAAAAACAATGTGGTCATTTGAATCGGTGTTTGCCTTTCCATTCGATATCAACTTACTGACCGTTTTTCTACTCAAAACAAATAATAGCTTATCAACAGTTTCTCCGCATTGTCATGGCTTCCACGCAAGCCCGTTGGACGCATATATCTACAAACATGAAACAAAACCCAGAAAAAGTTCTTTTTATTGGTGTGCACAAATTACAATTCATCTAATGTCGCAATTACTGGAGAGTGGAGACAACAATAAGCTCTTACAATTTGCACCAAAAACAATAAGCTCTCACCTATCTACATGAGAGGCCGTTTGGCCCCTGTTATCAAGAGGGAGACCAAATGCTCGTAGTAGGGGGACGGGTTTGAACCTACGTCCCAAAGATGCACTGATGCAGCCAGTATCGTTACCATTCGGGTGCTGCCCGAGTAAAAAAAAGAAAAAGAAGAAGTTAGGCGCAGGTCAAATGGTAGAACCTCACTTATAGTAAGAAAGAAATAAATAATCCAGTATTATATGGCATCAGGGTGTTGAAATGGAACCAATCGCTGCATATGCAGGTGATGGGAAGTATATAAAAAAGCAAATAATAAACATTGGTTTTCAAATAATTCCGAATTTCCAATATTCAATACAAGCGTCTAGATTAAACTGGCGATTTTTCTTTCTTCGGGAAAGCAAATTCCCTCAAATTTGTATCCGCATAAGAATAGCCTTGTGGTTTTTATTGAGAAATTAGCCACCATAAATTGAAAATTCCATGCCGAATGTTCAGATCCCAGGATTACTCCACCATCCCCTCTCTCACCAACTCTTCTAATCCCCTTCTCAGCTTCCCAGCAGCAATCTCGCAATCAGCATATTTCAAACCCCCAAATGAGATACGAATATTCCCAGGCCCGCCGCTTGCACTGCCAGGAATCACCACCACTCCATGGCGCCGCACCAACCAACGAACTACAGCGAAATCATCAGGGTATTTGTCAGGAAGCTTTGCCCATAGATATATTGCACCCTCACCACCTTTCACTGCATCCTTTCCCAGGGGTGAAAGTGCCTCCCGAAGAAGATCTCTGCTCTTTACTAAGTCCTTCACTCTCTCTTTAATCCAATCAAGACCCTCTTCTAGTGAGTAAAGTGCCAGGTGCTGCCCAATTATACAAGCACAAATGGGAATGTTATCTTGGACTTTGAGAAGCTGATCCGCAAGACCCTCTACATCTGATGGAAATGCTATCTGCATGAACACATAAGTCCAAGAACCACTCAGAGTAAGAAACAGATGAATAAGCAGCAGCCATCTTGACATCAGAGAAAAGAAAAAGGAAGAAGAAAGACCTGAGTCCAAAAAACACTGAGGGTAAGAAACAGATGAATAAGAAGCAGCCATCTTGACATGGGGGAGAAATAAAAAGGGGAAAAAAAAAGAAAAAGGAAGAAGCCTAATTAAATCCAAGAATTTGAATGAATGGCAAAAGTTTTATAATTGTTAATTTAAATTTTGAAATGCAGCATGACTGTCATGTGCATCAGGAGCATCCCTATGATGATTGGACCAAAAAGAAGAGCTATCCCTGCCGACCAAAAAGAAGAGCTATCCCCGGCAGGGATAGCAAGCTTTATCCTCCTCCTCCTCCTCTCCCTCCCTCCCTCCCTCCCTCTCACATCCCTATGGATAACTGAGTCTTCATAACGCATTGATTTTGTAAAGATGACTGAACTTTACCACCCCCAGAGCAAGACAGAGTTTAATTTTTTCAAAAAAATTGTTTAACATATTCATATGGGCTCAAGCATGAATGTCTCATATATATTTTTATATTTTAATTTTTAAATTCAAAATAAAATACATAAAAACATGAAAAAAATATAAAAATTATATATATGAAATATTTATGCTTGGACCTGCATAAGAATTTCAATAAAACTTTTGGACCTGCATATGAATTTCAATAAAACTTTTTAAAAAATTTAAAAAAAAGAGTTATGCACCCGGGAGGTAAGTGCACCCGGATGTACCAGATAATGGTCCTTGATTTTGATGGTAAAACGGCGTAGACAAAATTACTGCCTTGATGGCATGAAAAAGGTCAAGTGGGTCTAGTAACAGAGAAGCATGCCCCACGTACTACTTTTAAGAGAGTATGAATTTAGTCATTCCAAGTAAGAAGTTCTACTTACATATCCTATTCGCCATCCCATCATTCCGTAGGCCTTTGAGAAGGAGAAGAGGTTGACTATGTGATTTCCCTCTATACAAGAATGCTTCAACCCGTCAAACATAAAATATCTGCACAACGTAAATGAAACAATTCACTTGATAAATTTATGATGTTAAATATTATTAAGTTTGAAATGCAGCATCCAACCCAATTATTCTGCTTTCAAAAAATCATCCCAACTACTATGCTATCCTCACAGAAAATCAGCTAAACATAAAAGGAAGAAAAACATGATGACAGCATGAGAGATCCAGCAAATAAGATATGCTTGAAAGCACTATGATGCAGCTGGCACAAGAATAGATAGGATTTGATAATTTCATTCAAGATATAGCAAATTCCCAATACTATGAGGCACTTTGCATAAGTGTAAGGGGAGTAGCATATACTCACTCATATGTATTATCTACAATAAGCCAAGAACCAGCTTTTTCACACAGATCTGAGATCCTCTACAGGAAAAAAAGAAAAAAAAAAAAAAAAAAAAAAAGAGCTCGTATTTAGTACATTTGATGAGTTGCGCGCGCGCGAATGTGTGTGTGTGCGCGTGTGCGTGTGAGGGAGAGAGGGAGAGACCTTGAGAAGAGGCTCTGGTATGTATGTTCCAGAGGGATTGCCCGGATTTACAACACTGACAACCTTTGGTATTAAATTGTTCTCTTTCTCTGATAGAGTCTTTTCCAACCAATCTAAAAGGGTAAAACATCCATTTAAAGTTAGCCAACCCAGTAAAAATCATAATTCAATGGTTCTGCATAAGAAAGACATGAAGAACCAGAACTACAATCATGAAGTGTGTATAGAGGATGGGGTTAATGCAAACCCCTGTTGCAAAAAATTTACCCTTAAATCGGCTATAGAGCCATGAACATCAATTGGGTTGCTTTTCATATGGGTAGAATCCAGATAGGTCCAATTTTATCATTTCAACACTGGCATGAAAATCAAATGGAATTGGAATAATAAATCATTAAAGGGCATAACCCATGATTGAATCCTTTCATGCATTCATGCAACCGCATGTGGAAGGATGAAACTGCACGCATACATATATTTATGCAAAGCATGAAATGACATGGCTAAAAAATATGGGGGCAAAAAAGGGAAGCTACAAAGTCACAGAGATGATGGCCAACATTCTAGCTTAGCACAATCGAATCAGATAGGACTGGCTGTTTCGAAACAACTTAAATAGAACAACCAGCTAGCCTATATGGTTTCCTTTTGGTAATGGCTCACAGGAAAAAACCATGCGAATTTGTTCAATCTAGGCTGTTAAAACAGAAGAACTGGAAAAAAGCCATCAATGAAATCAATGAGTATAATTCAAAATGGTTTCAAAGGCACAAATGACAAGGAATTGCATTAGGAAGAAATCTTTGGTGGAGGACCAGAGTTCAGATGACAGTATTAGGATTTTAAAATACAATTGTCAAAAACAAGCTATTTGCATTTACCTACCTATCTTTTCGTAATTTTGCAATTTTAACCCATAACTATGGCTTTTGCAAAAGCATCACTGCCACTAACAGTGACCATATTTTCTGATGGAAGTGAACATTGACCATTCAAATTTTGACTGGATAACTTTGATCAAATGTTGTGGCTCACTTAGACATGATCAGGGCCATGTAATGGTACAGTCAGATTGTGCCCTATCTGATCTTGATTAGCCAGTAGTAGGCTAGATGGTAAAGATGGACCCAATTACCAAGAAAAGGTTAGTTAAATAAATGCCAAAACAGATAACAGCTACTATCAATGCATACCACAAATGTTTCAACCAGAGCATGAAATGAAAAGTGCAAAAAAGCCTGTGCCTCAGACCCGCATTAAATGGAAGAGATCAGAAGCGCACCAACATCTGGCTGAAGTGTCTCGGGATTAGCAGGACCAACAAGTATGTCAGTTATGCCTGTCATCTGGAAGGACATGTAAGAATTGAAATAGTATGGTGCAAACATCACAACAGAATCCCCTGGGTCGCATAGTGTCAATGCCAGATTCACAAATGCCTGTAAGATAAAAATAGCCCTTTAGATTCTCCAAGTCTAACAAGAACTGAGATATATTTGTGGACATTTTTGAGAAGCATATCTAAAAATGGTCAGAGGTGAGAAATGCATCTTTGTATTGCTCATAGATGCATGTTGATTTTATCAAATTCCTGCAATAACCAACATGCAATGTCAACCACAGTTTTTTTTTTTAAAAAAAAATTAATTAATTAGATTTAGGAGGCAAATGGCATGAAAAGAGCCATCTGCTACAACACTTTAACAAGGCATAAAACCTTGTTGCATTAATGTATTAACAGAACATCAAAGCTCAATATCACACCTGACGTTAGCAAACAAATGCAAGCCCAGCTCAGAAAGGGTGAAATATTATCTGAAGACTTCTTACCGCAACAGTCTGTAGTAGTAAAAGTTGGTTACTCGATTACCTGATTTGCACCAGCAGTGACCATGACTGAGGATTTGTGCAGATTATTCTCTCTACGCAACTGCATCACCACAAAATTTAGTTAGAAATTAAAGCGAAAGTTTATCATGACAAAATATCACCAAGGTAATTATAATTATAACAGAAAACCTGAATTTTATTTTTAGCAAGTCCATTAACTTTCTAGGAAAAAGTTATTGGAACTTCCAAAAATTCTAATATAAATACACATGAGAGGAAATGCACACCCCTTGCATCTTAATTTCACAATAACCCCTGATTGATGTTAGACAACATTACCATCTTAAAACAAATGCTGATGTCAACTGCCAAACATTTCTTTTACTTTCTCATGTATTGAACATCAAATGATTGGATATGAGAGAGGTTTTGAAAACCATTCAGCTGGGTGATTAGGATGTGAGAATAATGTCAATTGTAGAGTGAATACTGGCAAAATAATTAAGTTTTTTTTTGTTAGAAAATATAGGTTAAGATAGAGAAAATAATCTTGTTCGACGGACGTAAATACCACAGCACATAAAAGGAAGAGATCATGAAAGGGAGATTTGGAAATCCCAAACAAGAAAACTCCAAGTGTTTAAGAAAATAATAACCTTGATTGAAGACATGAGTGGGTGTATACATTGAAAACATCAGTGAAGCAAGCCACTGATGTCTCACTCTACTTCAGACAGCTTCTAGCATTCCCTCTAGTCTCCTAGGAGAACAATGAGCACCAGAAAAAGTTCTGGAAAATTCACTAAATAGCCATTTGTAGGTATTTTGAAGACAATAGGAAGAATGCAAAGCAAAGCATAGCAACAGGACAGATAATCAGTAGCGGAAGAAGGGTAAAGAACATTAATAAGCACACTTAAAGAAACGAACGACATCCTACCATGGTCCAGTGCAGATGCTTAACTTTAATCAGTTCTAAAGAGTCAGCTTTTCTAAGGTTCAATCCATGCAACATCTTGGGTCATCCATCAAAGAGAAGTTCTTAATTTAATTAAGACCAAGAAAGTAGTGTGACTAAAGTATATCACCTTTTCAATCAGTGCTGCCCTAAGCTCCGGAAGACCTTCATCAGCACCATAACGACTGATTATCGGTTGATACACAGATTCTTTAACCTTTTCCAAAGCCCTTTCTGGTGGTTGCCAATAAACAACACCCTTTATCGTGGCATCACAGCCAAGTGAGATGCATTTCAGACATGCAAATCCAAGAAAGAATTCCACTCAAAAAACCATGGAACATATAGCTACTTCACAATCCACACCAGAGCCCACAATAAATTGACAAACCAGACTCAAAATGCTATAAGGAATATGCTTAAACATGTGAATATAAAGAAGGGACAAGTTGCCAATTAACAAATATCCTGCATGCAGATCTGCCTCTCATGAAATAGCAATAAGATAAAGGATATGCCTTCACCACAGTTCTATAGAAGAATATACGTATAGTCACTTCAATTTTGTTTATTTCATCTTAATATTTATATTGAACTTGATCAATGGATACTATTTGGCGAAATGACCTCCAAACAATCTGCAAACACTGATTTTTCATGTACGAACAGATGAGATTATTGATTTGATCAGGAGAGAAAAATGCTTTTGACTTCATGGTTGCATTGAAATGTTTAGTCAACATTAAGAATGGGGGTGAGGGAGCACCTCCATTATAAAAGGGAGAAAGGAACATCACTCTTGAGGTGGTCTGGGAGGTTTGGTAATTTTCCCATCTCAAAATGTGTGGATGAAGGAACTAACTGTGCAGAAGGACCCAATAGAAGATTCAATAAAAAAATCAAACCTAGGGATAAAAGATAATTTCTCAATTTGAAACCAAAATTATTCTTTTAAAAAAAAAAAAAGAAACAATTCACTTCCATTCTACTGGTACAAATTCTAGCAAATATAGCAGAAGCAGACAAAAGAGATGCCAGCCTAAGAGAAGAAAAGCAATGCAAAGAGACCTGTGCCAATGAAATTGCATCTTTAGTTCCACGGATCAGTTCTTGTATCTGCAGGGCAACCATAACAGATCTAAATAATCTTGTTAACATAAAACGAGCATGTTACTAGCCAGCATATAGCAGCATCTGCTTGATAGTTAAAGCCTGCAAATAACTTGGGGCAGAAAAATGCTCCATTGCTCTCTTTGAAAAATGGGGTGAACCATATATCAAAAAGAAAATTGAGAAACAGAATCTCCCCAACTACTGATCTGAGATGCCCAAAACCTACCCTTTTGTAAGACCATTGACATAAGCTTTTCTGCACAAGTCATTATTTGTTGTCAATGAGGAACTCAACCGCCTAGAGGTATAGGATATCAATTCAGGCTTGAATGGCAGAGATGTGACCCAGCCAAGCAAAAGCTGAACAGATAACCATCCTTTTCCGCTTAGATATATTGCTCCACTGGCAAGAAAAGGTAAGGTGGATGCAATACATCAAAATCACTAGCAAGTTCCAAAACAATTCCAGAACCATTAGGGAGATGCCAGAAATCATTTGATCTCTCTAGAGGCAGAACCAGCTACGCACAGAAGGTCTCTGCTTCAATACGCGTATGGAGATTTCATTCACTAATTTACGATTCTTGTTCACAAACTAATGAATTCAAACACATTTTTCCCCATCTTGCAATCACGCACCACAAAGGCACTGCAGTACAGTCCATACAATAAGAAACGCAGCAATGATACCTGAACCATTACAGGCATGTCGGTCTCCAGAGCTCGCTTGGCAAGTCTAGCGTAAGTTCCCATCTTTCCTCTAACACTAACAACGCCAAGATCAATTTACAACGACTGAGAGAGAGAGAGAGAGAGAGAGAGAGAGGATGAGGAGAAGGAGAAGGAGAAGCAGAAGGAGAAGGGCACAAACCAATTCGAAGCAGGCCGAGCGAAGTTTTCCGGCAACGTGAACCGTTTCACCAACTATCTTCTACAACCCCAAGGCCCAAAATCCAATTATTTAATAGAAAGCATCCTTGTGCAGATTTTATTACTAAGAAGAGATCAAGAGAGAGATGACAAGGAGCGCCTTCCACCCAACAGCGGCCTCAAACGTTGGCAAACCCTCGTAGACAGAGAGCGACTCCGATTCCGACTCTGATTAGCCCGGCCAAAAAATCTTTTTTTTTTTTTTTTTTTTACTTTTTTAGTTTTTTACGTGAACATGTACAGCAGGTTCAGACATTTATAAAAATGTCACTGTGTTTAAGAAAAAAATACTTAAAATTATTTAAAAATAATAAAACTTAATTTATATATTAAATACATCTAATTTTATACGTTTACGAAGAAAGTAAAAACATATGTTTTTCGGCCGGGCAAACTCTGTTAGCCCCACCTAACAAAATCAGGTCCACTATAAAATACGCCTTTTTATGGCCTGAAGAGTGAACAGGCCATGACTTTTCTTTTGATTAAATAGAACTAAACAAGTCTACTGAAATGTGCGAAGATTTTGGAAAATATTATATGCAAAAACTCTTTTTTATATTTTCAGATGGCTATCTACACTTCTACACTCGAACTAAGAATTTTTTTTAATTTTTCCTGACAGCCTGCTTTTTGGAGCATATGGAGATAATTCCATATTCGACGTGACACCCATAATCAAAAGTAATGATTTTTTTTTTTTTTTCAAGATTTTTATGAGAGGAACAAATATCACCGGCCGCATGCTCTCATATCTGCACCCTGGCAGCAGAACCATGAATGTTTTACCCCAGTTTCAGAGTTACAGCAACTTGAAGCTGCTGAAGGTCAACCGGTCGCTGAATTCCATCAGTATTAGTTACATCATCAAAGGAATCGTTTCTGTCATTCCTATTCTCAAAATTCTCAGCATCTAATCATCCTCGAAAAGCAACGACCGATGACTGCAATGCGTGGAAAGCAATTGACAGAGTTCTCACCTCCAGAATTAGGTTCTCGTCTGCATTCCCTCTTGAGTTGACGCAATTCAACCAGCCAGGATGAATTTACATTTCGTAGTTTTCACTCCTCTCTGAGATGCGAATGAGCTGGATTATTATTTCTGCATTTTTTGGCGGAGTGCAGTCGAGGGCGGAGACGCTGCCGGCGCATTTTATAGATTTCCAGTCCTTTATTGCGTTTTTCATTTCTTTCGATTATGGCGGCAGGAGGATGTTAAAATAAGTAAATAATCGGTCGTTTGCCTTAAGGTCTTGAAAATGCAAGACCGTATAAATAATACCATTTTGTTTATTTGGCTGTCTATTATGGTGATTCTACTTTTATTAATATTATATTAATCATATTTTACGTGATTTCTTTTAATTATATTTTAGGCATATTTATTAAGCACTGGAACTTTTAAAACTAAAATTTTTCAATTTAAAAATTTTACTTTTTATAACTATCTTATTTTTTAGTTATTTTACACATTTTCTTATGCAACTACCCTACATTGCAATTATTTTACATAACTATCCACATAATTAACTCATCTATTTTAATTTTATTCTCTTTAATTGTCCTTATTATCCATATTATATTATATCATTTTCTCAATTCAAAAAATTTTATACTACAAATTTTTCATCTCAAAATTTTGTCTTTTGCTAAACACCCTTTTTTTATTTTAACTTATAAAATATAAACTAGCAATATTCGTAGTTGCGTACATAGGTGAATTTTATCACATGGTCCTAAATACACCTTTAGTTAAGGACATGGGTGAAGGCCAATTTTTTTTATTGGTTGCTGTCTCAGGGATTTGCTCTTGGACCGATGGCAATCATGCCACAATGAGTCACCGCTGCGCTTGAGTGTCGGACTCAAAGGTGATTTATCAATACAAAGTCGGTCACAGACATCGTCAATACCGTACTAGTTCATTGTTGTTTCTCTGTCTGCTAAACATGACAAAGTTTTGGTGTATCTTACATTCCCACCAAACACTTTTTCTAATACAAGAAATTAAATATTATTTTTAAATATACTCATTATATTTACCCTTAATTATAAATACATTCACTGAATTTGAAAATTTTAAAATACATCCATCAAGTGGGCATAAAATTTCGTCTATGCCCACTCACGGGACGCAATTAAAAATGTACAAAATATTTATTATAATTTGATATCAATAGTCTTTTAATTATGGTAGAAGTTGAAAATAAAAATCAACAAGCAGCGTAATGGGAACTCTAACTTAAGAGGACATTTGAGCAATACAAGCTTTGATGAATTAGGAGTATAATAGTTTTGATAGTTTAGGCAATAATTTTGACATTTTAGGTATAATAGTAATGCTAATAAATGTTGGATAAACTAGAAGTATTATAGAATTTTAAAATTATTAAGCGTTGACCAACATGTTAGATATATTTGAAATATTTGATAAGTATATGTAAAAGTTTTCAAGCTTGATAGATATATTTAATAAATTATCTAAATCACTAATTAAGAACAAAGAAAATAGATATATTTGAAATTAATCTAAATTTAATAAAATATTTTTTATTTATAATATAACTTTTTACAATCATAGTACTTTTTTATCCTTTTTTTTACTGCACATATGCACTTTTTACGTCTCAAATGCTCTGCGATCCTCGCAGCTTCCCCGACGTGAACAGAAAAATTGACGAGGCGGCTACTATCAGTTGCAGAGCGTTGGGATAAAGCATGCTTTTTTAGAGATGTTCTGCAATATATATTTTGCAATATATATCCTCTGATTTTGTTTAATTGCAAACGACACATCCTAGTATTGATATTTGCAAAATAGTACTTGATGGCGACAGTTCGGAGATGGGAATGGATGGGATGAAATTTTGAGATGAAAATATACCGGGAACGGGTAAAGATGCATTGATAACGAGTAAAAATGGTTTGATAACAATCTAGTGCACCCAGTTGCAAAAACGAGTTTTTTATATTTTTTTTGAATTTTTTATAAGTTATGAAAATGCCACTGATTTAAAAATAAAAAATATATAAAAGTCTTCAAAATGGTAAAAATTGATATAAATATATTTTTATGTTTTTATAACAACTAAAATATTTACGTATTTCAATAAAAAATATTCATGTATTTAAAAATTCAAAAAATACATCTCCAAAAATTATAAAACTTAATTTATAGATTACATAAACCTGGAGTAACAATTCTATAAAAAAAATAAAAATGTTTTTGATAAACATGTTGTGGCCAACGGAAGTTGGCAGCTAACTTCAAACAACTGCCTACGACCGTTAGAAACATATTTAAATTATTTTATTTTGCAAATCATACGCAAAATTATGATTTAGGACATGTTTCTCTACAACATAAATTTTTTTCAAACCAAAATTTCACTCTCCATAGCTAAATATCTTTTAATTAATTATTCATATTTTCATATACAACTATCTTATTTCAAATTCTTTGTATATAACTAACATATCCATTTTAACTTTATTATTTTTTCTTTTCATCATTATATCTATCATGTCACATCATTTTCTTCACTTTTAAAAACTTTTATACAAAAAAATCGTCACTGAAAAGTTTTATTATTTCCAAAACACAACAATAAATTTGCAATATTTTCTTATCAGCTAAAAAATATAAAAAGTAAAAGTGCAATAGTGATAATAGAAAAAATTTTAGAATTTTTGCAAATATACATACAAAGTTTGACCAATATTGTATCTGTATCCCTAAATTTGCTGAAATTGTAAATATACCCACAACGTTTGTGTAAAATTACAAGCATGTCTCCCATTAGAATATGGTTAGATTTTTATAAAATGCTAAAATGCATTTAAACCAAGTAATACACTTATAATGTTTTCAACTACTATAGACATATTTACTATTGCATTATTTTTAGATTTTTTTTTTTACAAATACGCTTACAATATTTGTAAAAATTACAAGTGTATGAATTGACTTAAAGGACATGATCATGATTTTGTAGAAAAATCTAATGACATTATAGTGGAAGAGAAGTACTTGCAATTTCATGCAAACTTGGCGGACAAATTTAATAATACGGTTGCAATATTGGTCAAATTTTATAGACATATTTACAAAAAATCAAAAAAATTAAGAAATATGAAAATAGTGTGACATGAATAGAATGATTGAAAGTAACAAATAAAGTTAAAATGAATGAAATGATATAAAAATGTAAACAAAAAATGGCTCGAATGCATAGCTCAGGATAGAAAAAGCAAAATAATTAACTATGATTAATTCACGTCAAGATGCATGTAGAAAAGAACCAAAAATATTTTTACAATATGCATGGTACGATGCAAACTTGAGAATTTACTTTTTTTTTACTATCAAACGTTGTTTTTGTTGAAAAATATAAATATTTACCTAAAACTTTTCAATTTAAAATTTTTTATTCTCTATAATTATCTTTTAAAATTATTTATTCACATCTTCCTATACAAATTATCATATTCTTCAATTATTTCTACATAACTACTCATGCAGTAACTTATTTATTTTAATTTTATTTTTGTATTCATTATCATTATCTCTGTCATATTACAGTATTCTCTCTCATTTCAAAAACTTTTGTACTAAAATTTTTTTGGTTATTCATAAATATGCCTACTACGTTTGACCATGTTTCTAAATATACCCACTATATTTCAAAATCCTAAATATACTCACTACATTTGCATTTAATCACAAACATGCACATTCCATGAGTTAACACCATTAAAAATATGTTGAATTACTAATATGCCCCTTAAATTTATGATACAATTGGAAAAATTGAGTGTTATAACTCATTAATACCTTAATTGCAAATGAATTCCAAATTTAAAGCACCTTAATTTCATTTTCTTTTTATTCTTTTTGTAATTTATTATTTTACAACGGAGGTATCTTGGGTATTTAAAAAATTTTAACTAACAGAATTGTCATTTTTGGGATTAAGTGTAAACATAATGGGTACATGTGATATTTTGGAAACATAGTTGTATATTTAGAATTAAGGTTAAACGTAGTGGGTATATTTGGAAATAATCCAAAATTTTTCAATAAAAATTTTATTACTTCATAAACACACCGTGTCACCCTCAAAATGTTTAATTTTTATGGACAAAATTATGGGGTTAATGTCGCGGAAACTCAACAATAAACACGAGGTAGCCTGATTCGTATCAGCTTCCAATGATTGAGATATCAGTATTCAGCCCTTAAAAAAACTCAAGAGTCAACACAATCCCTAAATTTTAATTCGTCTTTTTTTT
This sequence comes from Annona squamosa, assembly GCA_035584095.1. Classification (NCBI taxonomy): domain Eukaryota; kingdom Viridiplantae; phylum Streptophyta; class Magnoliopsida; order Magnoliales; family Annonaceae; genus Annona; species Annona squamosa. The sequence continues at coordinate 6,146,120 of JAXCLR010000105.1, forward strand.
TCCCCAAAAAAATTATAAGTTTATAACCCAAACGCCCAAGTCGATGTCATCAACTTCAAACCAAAATTAGTTTAACTTTGTTTCCAACATTTTGTGAAGCTGTATCGGCCTTACATTCTTTATGATATATTACGGACGTATTTATTATGATGATTTTTTTGTTCCTGAATAAGTACATTGCATTAAACATATCTAGTTGTTTAAATTTCACCAATTCAATCGCTTTTTTATGTTGCCCAAATCAAGAGTTTCCACTTTTGGAGTAAGGCGGAAAAGTTTCCGTTGAATTATCATCCTTAACTAAAATCTAATAGTAATAAATATATAAAGAGGAATGATAATATTAATTCGTGCTAAGTAAATGATTAGCTTAGTTTACCATAAAAAACTTAATTATAATATTTTTTTTACTTTTTCATACATTTATTTACCTAAGTATATTTAACATATAAATTAAGTTTTACTATTTTTGGATATATATATATATATATTTAAGATTTTACACTTAGATAAATAAGTGTATAAAGAAAAACAAAGTATATTATAAATAGTTTTTTTTTATGTAAACTAAGTGAAACATTTGTTTAGCCCAGACTAACAAGATCACTCATCATATATAAATTAAAGACATGTTTGTTTAACATAAATATTTTTCAAACCAAAACTTATTAGCCTAAAATTTTTCCCATCTACAACTACCATATTTTTTAATATTTTTTATATAAGTATCATAATTTTCAATCATTTATACACAATTATTTGTATAACTAACTTATCTATTTTAATTTTATATTTTTTACTTCTCATTATTTTCCATATCTATATCATATTTTTTGTAATTTAAAAACTTTTTAACTAAAGAAATATCACTTTTCAAGCACATCCTAAATAGAATAGCTTCAAAATTTGTAAATGATTGCAACATTTGTCATAACTATGAATGTCTAGATAATATGTAACAAAGCTATGAATGTCTAGATAATATGTAACAAAAGAAAATTTTATATAACGGTGAAGTTACTAGATTCTTTTAATTTAAATAGACTTAGGGTGTGTTTGGGAAGTAATAAAATTTTTTGGGGTAAAATTTTTTAAAATGGAGAAAATGACATGATATAATAAGGGTAATAATGAAAAGTAAGAAAAATAAAATTAAAATAGATAGGTTAATTATATAAATATGTGTATAAAAATGATTAAAAAGTAGGATAGTTATATAGGAAAATATGAATAAATAATTAAAAATAAAGTAATTATAGAAAGTAAAATGTGTTATATCCAAGTGTTTTATGTTGAAAAGCTCATGGAAAAACAAACACTCCCTTATTTTAAAAACATAGTTTTGAAAAGCGTTGAAAGAAAATTTCATACCGTCCGTTTGCTCGTTTGTAAAAACAAGGGGAGAAAATACAAGGTAATTTTTTAAAAAATCAAGAGATATGATATGACAAAAATAATAAATGAGTAAAAAATAACGATAGAATAGATTGGATCATTATACGAAAAAACTAAAAAAAATTATTTGAATGTAAGTGTAATATTAGGAAAAAGTTGAATAATTGAACAATTAAAATGTTAGATTAATTTTTTAAAAACGTGCATGAAGGATAAGAAATTTTTATTGAAAATGGGGTAATTTACAAATATACCTATATAGTATGCCCATAATTGCAAATATCCCTACATAGTTTTGGAAATTCCAAACTACCCCACAGAGTTTGAGACAAATTGCAATCACAATCATACCCATAGATGACGACTGCCATGAAAATCAGACATTGAATCTTTTTTCTTACCTAAATTGCCCTTCATCCATTACAGCCTTCTCTCCAAGCAACTTCACTGATGAACTTCCGCTTCCTCAATGGACCTCTGTTTCTTATAAGCTGCAATGGGATTGGCAACTTCATCCCTAAGCAACTACGTTGGTTGGATTTTCTGGCATGATGAGTTCCATTGGTGTTGAATGGTTGAGATCACGGATGATGGAAACATCAAATACCCTTTTATTTTCGCTAGCAACAAGGGACGGACAACCATGAGAATTGTTGATGAGTCCTGAGTGGGCATAATCGATTGCTGTTTGTCCACGAAGAAGAAAGAATTGGTGTTAGTCTTTACGGCATGCCAAAATGTAGATGGTCACCATCAATGAAGTTTTGCGTTTTTAAATGAGTGTTTTGCTAGAACGCCATAGCGAATGCAGAGTGGGTGGTGATGGATGGTTCCAACTGGGCTTTGAGTAGATGATGTGCAACTGTTGGTGGAGTCGAAATCGATACTGAACAACGGATCTAAAGAGAGGTGTATCCGTAGAAGTTGCCAACAAAATGGTGGTTTTGCTTTTGTAGTGAACATCCAAGATAAATCAAGATCACCTAGATCTATTCGAATGGAGGCAAAGGTGTGCGGATTTTTGGTCACCGATTGCAACACAATAGTTGAGATTTCGGTATGAAGCAACTTATGGCTGGTTGGTTACCGGAGTAGAGGAAAATCTCCAGTGTGATAGCCAAATTCCATGGACGCCCATTGCTAGATCTAATAAATGCCATGGTTGTCGTAATAGGTCAGAGAGAAAGATTGTCCTTTTGATCCGTGATGATGGAAGCTTTTGGTTATTAGAACAGGATCTCTTGGTCCGAATCTTGCAATCGATGGCTTGGAAGATGAAGGCATTCATCATTAGAAATTGAGGTTGCGAATTGATGGAAACTGCCATAAATCATTAATGAACGAAGACATTGAAAATCATGACAAACACGGGAGGATTTTAGGAAGACAGTCCAGCGAATGGTGTCCGGCGGCGCCATGAATTGATACAAATGCACTCGTTTCTGCCACTTTTTCCAAAAATTTCAAAATTATTTAAATAAAATAAATATTTTTTAAAAAATGTATAATTATCAAATACTTTCATATAAAATCTCTATGTAAATGTAATTTTTTATAATAAAAGATGTGGTAATAATATAAAATATGTGAGAATATGCCTTATTAATGTTGTACCTAAATCAAAGGGCAATTTGGAAAAAAAGGAACACTTAACATGTGTTCAGCAATAGAGAGGCACCTCCCTATTGCTGAACACATGTTCGTTGGACAGAATCCTCATTGTGCAGCAACCATGGCAGACGAGCAGAATTCTCACGTTGGATCAACCAGTTTGGAAGGGCGGAATCCTCATAATGATGCAATAAGTTATCCTGATCG